>OZ029928.1:17293874-17337541 GCA_964023275.1 Norana najaformis
ATTCCCGGTAAAAGAGAGCTATATATTTTCCTGTATATACCTGCAGTACTATCAATCCAGGGGCGTTCCTATTGTTACTGAAGGTACGCCACAGAGGGGCAAAGACAGTGACCGAGTCAGAATGTTTGATATATATATATAGATGTATGTGTGTATATATATATATATACACATATATATATACATATATATATGTCCTATTGCATGTTTGGTTGATGCTTGTCATCAGATAGTGTTGCTGTATGCACAAAATTTAAAAAATAAAAGAAATAAAATGTGTAATATGTCTTCGTATATACTGCACACCCATTAGTTACAAAATGCATTTAAGAGAAAACAGAATTCCAACCATGGTTATTTTCCTGTTATCTCATCACTGTTACTTACAGATGAACTTACTTGTGAACGTTTTGTTGATGATGAACTTTAACACCACATTTACTTAGTATAGGCAGCACTTGTGGGGTACCTAAAAAGTGCTATATAAATTGTCTAGATACATACATAGCTTTGCAAATGTTTGTTTAGGGTGATGAAACAGAAGAGTGATGGTGCCAAAGTCTTGTCGCTGCAGTAGTTGTTCACGGTTCCTTGGACAAGACTTTTATGCTTGGTTCACCCAATCCCTGTCTAGTGCGGACCTTCTAAGTACTGGGCAGGAGTTTTTCCATGATTCTTTAAAATATTTTGCACAAAATATCCATTTATCACAATATATATCTGTTTATATCACAGGTTAATGTATTTATGTATCTACAGATGTTGGGAATATGTATCTGCCTGAACATTTATATAGCACCTGCTAAAAACTTAGTGAAAGCCTAGTATCCAAAATGCATACATATATTAGTGTCTGGCCTTTCCAAACATTACTTTTATTAAGAGTGTCTTGGATCGTTAGTGGCAAGTTATTTTTTTCAGTTGTAACATCTGCTGTGAACTATAACGTCTTAAAAGTAACGTTTGCCAAAAGGTAACAGTAATGTTCCTAGAACACGAATTGTCTGGTATCAAACTGTATTAATTATTCCAAATACCAGACAGTTTTGTCTAAATTACTACAAGAAACCACTTTTTTACTGTCTGGGCCGCAGTAACTGCTTTGTTACCAGCTGCCGACAATTGATGTCAAGAACATTCTAAACTTTGTCAGTACAAGAAATATTTTCAGCCCATATTGTAAGCCTACCTATTTGGATCTGTTGAATAGACAGGCTTCAGTACTTTTGAGGCCTACCTATATGTACTTTATCAGGGTCTGAGGGGGTCCTCTCTTTTTCAGATTCAGGCCAGGGCCATCTGGAGTTGCGAGCCTATAGTTACACTACTGGTGGTGACATTTTAGTTATGATTTTCTTATATTTTAATGACAGGGTATAAGTCACAGACATTGTGCATTGTTACATTCCTCAACACATCTACACTAATCATTTTGGGGAGCTCCAAACTCATGACATGTACAAATCGAGTGCTACATCATTTAGCCACTACACCTCTAGCTACATTTTCATTATTTCTGTCGGTGCCAAACAAAACTACACGAGAGCATTACTAACTTATTAATAAGGTGTTATTTAGTCTACTTTGTGCATTATTGCAAACTGCAATTATATTTGTTAGCATTGTCACTGTTGTTGAAAAATAATACTACCTGATCATTTTCATAATTATTTATTAATTACAGAGTTGGCACATTGGTTAATTAAGTTTGTTTTGTCTAACTATGAATTAAAATCCAAGCAACGGCAAATAGTAAAAGCTCAACTTCTTGTTTCATGACCTCAAGCTCTATGCTCTACTGATTAAAAGCACATTAAACATCTGGATAACAATACCATTTATTCATAGGACAAAGTAAAACATATTCGAGACCTGTTTAAAAACACCTAAAAAGCAGTATGCAAATATCAGACATTCAACGTGGCAAGCATTTTAAAATACGGGCTTTCAAGTAATGCCTACAAGTACCTTTTTTCAGCCAGCACATCAAAGTGCTCATCCCTCTGCATTTCTGGAATCTCCGCTACTCTTTCTTCACAATTCTTTTCTTCTTCCCTTAAAGCCCGAAACTCAGTGTTCAAATTTGTAGAAATACATCACAACATTCAACACTTTGTCACATTTTTGGTCAGGATTGTATAATTTGGAATGTAACGGTTCCACAGATGGAAGTCAGTTAACAACGCTAAAAAAATAGCTGATTGCCCATTTAGAATTTAACATTCAAAGACCAAAGAACCCAATAACGATTCCCACCAGCCTGGATTGTACACAAATTCACCAGTAACCAACAATCAAGAAAATTAGACAAAATGTAGGATAACATATTCTGATTTAATGCTAAATGTGTACTTTTGCGTCGTATTCATTCCCATGTCCGTTTCCCAAGATATAACTCATGTAGCTGAAAGTCTACACAACATAACACTTAACACACACCGCTTCAAAGTTCTTGAAGTTTAGCACAGTCACATTCAACGATTTCCTCTACATCTGTGATATGGTAGATTGCATCCACTGCCTTAAATATTGTCAACAAATTTGCAAAGTACAATGAAAATGTAAACTACAGGATTATCATCACAGGAATATTTGCTCACGTAAAGAATAGGCCAGAGGGAAATAATTACAGACAGAATTTCAATCTCAGGTAATTTACCAAGTCCACATCTAATATCAGCAATATGCATTCCAGATAAACTGAAAAGAAAAATCAATCAATTAATGACACAATTTCAAATAGTTCCCTAAAACCAAATTGTTAATTTTAATTTAGTGGTCCACATAAGTAACAGTACCAGTCTAGCATTATGTAAATAGTCGTGGTTCTCATGATTTTCACAATCTTGAAATCCAGGTTTTGTAATGACCGACTTGTTGCTTCACAGGAATGCAAACTCTTATTTAATAATTCAAACCTGCAAATCTTAGTTTTGGTAATTCATTCGACAGCTGAAAATAGAAAAATAACACCTCCATCCACTGGAATATTATCTGAAATTGTAAAAAGTAAAAATTAAATTCAAGTAGCCCAACAGCTGCATAGAGGAATGTTGTACTTTAAGGCATGCACTACCTGTGTCATTTGTCAACATCTATTTTTCTTCTGCCCTACAAAAATATAAGTGGCTTCTAGTATTAACTTGTCCTAAAGTGCAAAATTAGCTTCCATGGGACGAGATGCTTTCGTTGAAATATTAAGGCCGAACTGAAGCAGTGCATTCTCTGATTGCCTACTTCACCATTTTACACATCACCTTCTCCGTTACATCTTTCAGCGACAGATCTGCATGTTCCGTGGCCTGAATCTCGTGACTAATTCCAACCAGCTTCTTTTTCAAGGCATCTTTACTGGCAGCGTACAACATCTTTCTCCTCACGCTGGCTGTCTCAGGACACCTGTTGTGTAAGAAAAATAAAACTCAAATTTAAAAATATGCTCCAGAAACCTTTTTGAAAATTCTAATTGTAATAATGCTCAAAATACATGTTCACTTGTAGATTGTAAGCTGACCTAAAGTTAATAAGAATATAATGAGCAATTATGACATGTTTCACTGTTATATTAGCTAATTTAGAGCAAATATAATAAATAAGTCCTTTAGTAGATTTTAAAAATTATTCAAAAGTTCTCAAGTCCTTAAAAGATAATAAACTTAAGCACACGTGTAAAAAATCACATCGATCATAAGACGTTTATATTTACATAAAGTCCATTCAATAGTTTTGTCCAATGAATTTTAAACAGTCCCAATTCTGTTTTAAGAATATTTAAATTTTAGAAATGCTGTTAGCAAGACTGTGGCAATCGGGTGCAACCAGTGCCTTGAAATCTAAAAGTGTAGGTATTCATCTGCTAATTCTTTTAGTTTTGTAGAAAGTTACTTCTGGTTTTACTTCAAAATGGCTTTAAAAGGTTTTTAAATATTGACAGATGGTTCTGTTTCAAAATTTCATGAATGCACAAATTCCAAATAGACCCAACTGCTATTATCTGGATTTTTGACACAGGAAGACACAGGACTTTCTACGGCTGTTTATTGCAATCTTGCTACTGCTTAAATTTTTTAAATGCGTTCCACAAAAGTACAAATGTATGGTTTCTGGTCATGCCCTACTCCATGGCAACTTTAACGGGCCTGGACCCAAATGACTGTAACCAATTTGGCTCACAATGCCCTGTGGCGCAGTGGCCGATTGGATAGAACTGGCTTGTAACGCGGAGAGTATGCATTCTAGCTCTGAGATGGTTACTGTTGTAAGGGATCTTGAGCAAGTCCTTCACTCACAATTGCTTAGCACCACTGACTGATGTTTAGTCATTAGATAGTAGCATCTAATAAATGCATAAATAATAATAATAATGGCAGGGTGTAGCTAGTAAGTGCAGACTTGTCCCAGTTGCATGGCTGAAGGGTTTGCAAATTGAGGAAGCAAACAGTGATTAAGTTTTTAATTTTCAAAATTTATCTTAGACTTAGGACACCGGGGTACAGATTTTATACCCTCTCCCGGGCGCGCAAGACGTTAATTACGCCACTGGTCTAGGGAACCGCCCCAGGCTCAAATCCACTAAAACTAAAATCACGACAGTATACTAGCGGGCATGTTCGCGAGACCTTAGGTACTTTGACCGCAAAATCTTACACCCCAGACACAACTTCTCGATAACCAACAACTGATCCCAACCCGGAACTGTTTAGGGAAGGGCGTTGCACTCTCTTACAGCAATCGCCCAGGCAACCGACCCACGCAGCGCTCGGGCACCGAATGACAGCGGAAGGACTGTTGGAAAAATTACCAGACGACGAATATCAGCTGCTCCCGCTGGCCCGACTTTCCCGTATCGAAGTGGAAGTCGTAGACGGCATAGCGACAGTCATCGTTTGGCAACTGCTTGACGAAGTCCTCGAACGAGCAGGCGTTGTTCGGGACGGTCTTTTCGATCTCGATCTCCTTGTTGTCCTGCGACAACTTCATCTGGATGTACTGATACTGATGGCCGATCTTGATGTTGTTGTATTCGGAGACCACCTTGTCCTGAACCGTAACTCCGGACGCTGCCATTTTTCCTTCCTCTTTGTCCTTTTCCGTTCGCAATTGAGCCGATCGACAGGTATCCGACGCTTATGCGAGTCACGGGACACATACCAGTGACGTCATAGAGGTGTGCGTTCTGGAAGTTTTAAGGATTTCTGTAGCGCTTTTCAGTCTACAGGTGTGGTAGAAAACGCATGTGATAACAAATTAATGCGAATATTTTAATAATTAGGCACTGTATTTAGAATTAACAATAACTTATTCGTTACTTGCATGTTATTTGAACCATAACGCAAAACCACACCTGGCCAAATGTTTGCCAAACAGAATTGTCTTTGCTATCTGTGTGCTTCAGGCCTATATTTGTAAGAATTATAATTATCACAATTAAGTTACATTAAGAGATCTTTGCATATATTAGACCTTCCGCTGTTACGGTTTTGCTATGGATAAATATTAATATGTATGTAAATTT
The DNA here is from genome assembly GCA_964023275.1 of Norana najaformis. Lineage (NCBI taxonomy): Eukaryota > Metazoa > Annelida > Clitellata > Crassiclitellata > Hormogastridae > Norana > Norana najaformis. The sequence continues at coordinate 17,299,390 of OZ029928.1, forward strand.
GTATTTATGTAGGTATGTACGTAGGCCTGGTTAATTAGGCAAATATTCAACTGTTCACAATAAGACAAAATAAGAAACTTCTCAGAGCAAGACTTTCAATGCAGAGCTTCTGGAATAATTTTTCATTACAGATAAAGCCGAGAATTTATATAATTACATTACCAAAGAACCATTTTCAGTTTTGAAACGTACACAATCGTTATCTTGAAGAAAACTAATTAATAATAATATAGCTTTTCAAATTGTACCGTTTCTTATGTTAACAACAACGCGTCTTCTGACAGAAATTATCCAAATACTCGAAACCGTCTGTAAAACTAATGTAATGCATAATTCCATTAATCACATACATAGCCCACTCTTGGACGAGCTTAACATTAACATCCTATACATAGGCCTACATTGTATCTATTGTTAGCGAACCAGCGTAGGCCTATATAAATACATGCATAGGCTTATATCTACGCTTCTGAATACGAAGGTAAAGCTTTTCCAGCTAACTCCATTTCTGTCACGGCCTCGCTTGTACAGTCCATCCAATCGAAACATCTTTTTTCGATTCCCCGAAATCCTCTTCAGATTGTTCTATCGCCCAGCTGCTGATTTAAGACCCTCTTTCTGTTCAGTCGGCCTTCTTCATATTCAGTACCCATCCTTTGCTTCCAGCACACAGTTATGGCTCACCAGATAATCCTGTAGTTTAGTTTGTTTAGTTTGTGATACGCTTCCTGCAATCTCAAATTAAAATTGAAGTCTTGTTACCATGTAGCGTTACAATGTAGACGATTGTCTTTTTGCTGAGACGCATAACAGTCGTAGTGTTTCCAAACGCTTAGCCTAAAGTAATAATACGCAGTTACTTTGTCATGAAGAGTAAAAATTACATGATTGCCATAACAGCTAGGTCACCACCTATGATATCGAATTGGGTTTTACACTCACAGTATCTATGCCTTATCGCCAGACAAAAATGTTATCACAATAACAGTGCCTACAATAATAATATTTCACTCATATGGGCGATGGTTTTATCGAAAACTGTGAGCTTCTGGTAGAGTTGCGAAACTTTCCGCCCAGTGGAAAAACCAACCAAGTGCTGACGCATGTGATGAATCTGCAGTCAGGCTGGCCTGTTTGCTGTTATGCGTACTTACGCATACATATAGCAGAACAGTTTATGGTGCGCCTATAGAGCCATATAATGAAATGAAATTCCTAAATTACGATTACGGCAGCGAGGCTTAATGCGTTGGAAAAGCAACAGGACTGTCGGTCAGTGATGGATGGCGTGGGTCTCGGCCACATACACAGCCGCTCAGTCCCAAAAAAATCGATAGGCATAAAGAGATCAGTTCCAGGTCAAGATCCAGAAGTCAGGCAGGCAGACAGTCAGACGTGAGAGTGAGAGTGAGAGTAAGAGAGAGAGAGAGAGAGAGAGAGAGAGAGAGAGAGAGAGAGAGAGAGAGAGAGAGAGAGAGAGAGAGAGAGAGAGAGAGAGAGAGAGAGAGAGAGAGAGAGAGAGAGAGAGAGAGAGAGAGAGAGAGGAGAGAGAGAGAGAGAGAGAGAGAGATGGAGAAGAGGAAGAAAAATATGGAGAAGAGGAAGATTTAAGAGTGAGGGACAGAGAGAGTGAAATAGAGAGACAGACAGACAGACAGACAGACAGACAGACAGAGAGGGAGAGGGAGAGTAAGAGAAGAGAGAGAGAGAGAGAGAGAGAGAGAGAGAGAGAGAGAGAGAGAGAGAGAGAGAGATGGAGAAGAGGAAGAAAAATATGGAGAAGAGGAAGATTTAAGAGTGAGGGACAGAGAGAGTGAAATAGAGAGACAGACAGACAGACAGACAGACAGACAGACAGAGAGGGAGAGGGAGAGTAAGAGAGAGAGAGAGAGAGAGAGAGAGAGAGAGAGAGAGAGAGAGAGAGAGAGAGAGAGAGAGAGAGATGGAGAAGAGGAAGAAAAATAAGGAGAAGAGGAAGATTTAAGAGTGAGGGACAGAGAGAGTGAAATAGAGAGACAGACAGACAGACAGACAGACAGAGAGGGAGAGTGAGAGTAAGAGAGAGAGAGAGAGAGAGAGAGAGAGAGAGGAGAGAGAGAGAGAGAGAGAGAGAGAGAGAGAGAGAGATGGAGAAGAGGAAGAAAAAATAAGGAGAAGAGGAAGATTTAAGAGTGAGGGACAGAGAGAGTGAAATAGAGAGACAGACAGACAGACAGACAGACAGACAGAGAGGGAGAAGAGGAAGAAAGATAAGGAGAAGAGGAAGAATTAAAACGAGAAGGTTGAGAAATTAGCTTATTCAGTTATCATGAATGAAATTGCTTGGTTTTGATATCAAAATTTTCAAAAGTCATTGTTAAAGCAATACTTAATAGTAACAACAGAATGTGCTTCGTAGCCTCTGGATACAATTTTGTTGGGACTGTGTTCAATCCATGAAATCTGATAGATAAAGTTATGTAATCATTCAAATAATAATTATGTGCATCTGTCAACTTTAGTTCTTCAAGTTATAGGCAAGGCATCCAAAAAGTCTCGGAATTAGAAGACCTTGAAGAAGCTTTTATAGGCTAATAACATTAGGCCTAATAACAATAAGATGATTTATGTAGCAACACAATAGCTTAAGAGCGAGGCTGAGAGAAATGGGAAGGCTGCGGATATGTATGAAACAAGAGCTGGAAAGATGAGTATAACATCTTAACGCAACTAAAATTTTAATGCAATAAAATTTTTATAACACAGTAAGGAATCTTGCGCTAAATGAACATTGTTGAACGCGCCAAACCAGTAGGCAGAGACGCCCGGATGTGCCGTTTTTAAATTTAGCGTCCATTTTGTTACTTAAATTTTTGTCGTTTTTAACAACTGAATTGTCGTTTATGATCTGAAATTTTGTTTGTCGACGAGATCATCCTTTTCTGTTTCGCTGTTCAGATAAGTTTTAATTATTTATTTCTTCATTCTGTCTGTTTATTGTGTTGTCGTGCGTGATGTTCGGTTCTTGTGTGTTTTGTGACCCGATTGCCAAAGCAGAATTCCAAGACATGTCGACGTATTATGTCCAAATTCAATACTTTCGAGAAAATTGAAGTTTTAATTTCAAATGCTTCGAATCCGTTGCCTTCCCATTTCACTCAGCGTAAACACAACACACCCTAACGGCTCCTTTCCCTTTCTCTCTCTGGTCTTCTGGGAACCGAACTTGGTTCTTGACACGGCATCTTTGGACAACCCCACTGACTTGACGCAGCGCTCGTGAATAAGCTGGTGCCCTGCGCTTAACTTTAAGTAGCCCTTTAGAAATTTTTACTTTACGATTACGAACATAGTTAAATTATCATGCTTGCTTTGTGTCAATGAATGCTTTTATAAATAGGTCTTCAGACTAAGCATAGCACTGATATACTGTGACATGAGAATAATATGAAATGAAGCAAATTTGTAAGGGGGTGTCTTAAAATGGACATACAACATTTGCATTCCATGCAAATTTTTATAACATGGACATATCATATTACACAGATCATTACCAAGCATGGTTACTGTGATTTTTGCTACCTAACAGTTTTTTCTTCTTCATTCTGTCTGTAATCCCTCCTAAGAGAGGGTTCAGCCATACGGATCCTTCTGTTCCATTTGTTTCTATCTCTAGCATCGTCTTTCTTCAGTCCGAGGAGTTTTAGTTGAATCATATCTCCCTATCTCTTTTGTCGTCCCCGACTGTGGCGTCCTTATGCTACCTGACACAGCAAACCTATAAATAGTAAGTTGGAAAAAACTGGACATGTGAACATACGTCAGCATAAGGCACGTGCTCAATTTATATTTAAATCAGACATAATTATCACTTTTCAGATTATAGAAATGTAGCTATTGTATCGGTTCATTATAAAAGAACAGCGTTAGCAAAAATTGATTTGAATTATGTAAAGGTACAAGGAATCAAAACAAACAGCTGAACAATCAATGGTAATGAAACTTTTGGTTCTCTGACAAGAAGTCTTGCATTGTTGAGTGTTAGGAAGTGAGTCTAACAGTGCTCATCAGTCATTTTCCATGCATCTGGCTCAAGAAGGTGATCTTGGGTATTTCCACTACAATGTAGGTCCTGGTAAAATAAAGCATTCTCTTGATGAATGACTCCTGATCTCATTCTTGTTATCAGTGGATACTGGACGTCGGCTACTGTATGCTGGCACCAGAGAGTCCAGAAATTGATGGAGGTCGACCACGTTTCATGGACTTATTTAGCTCCATAAATCCCTCACTGGTAATACAATATTTGTACTGAATGATGTGTGGTCGACGTTTCTCAAATCGCATCCACTTGATTTTCAACCACTGTACAGGTTCAATAACTGTGTTTTTGGATCGGTTCTTAACAAATCCAGTAAGTGCCTTTAAATTATGAGCATCAGTATGGAATCTTCTGTGGACAATAAACTGTGGTTCCTGCTTTTGAGTACAGCCAATGAATAGTTCCCATTCACGAGTTGTATGCATTCTTTGGTGACAGAAAGCTTTTTCAATTGTTGCATGCATTGAATCTGCTTCTAAGTAACTATGACCCGATTCCATGTATTTCATATCGATAATTTGGAGATTATGAATAATATGTACTGCTAGAAGCACAACTGAAGTCTACACGTTTGCAGTGCCCACTGCAGGTGTAAGAAAACGTAGCAACATGAGTGACAGTTTGAGGCAGATTCCTCAAATAATGCAGAAGGGCTGAACCAATTTTTTTCAAACCCCTGGCATCCTCAGTCTCATCCCATAAGTAGCAGTATCCCTGATGTGAACCAGTTTCAAAAGAGTAAAATTGTATGCAGCAAGTTTTTGCTTGTAATATAATGGGCATCTCCACCAAGTGGTGTTATGTTCACAGCCTGCAAGTCGAATGTAACAGACATCAACTGGCAGCATGCTTTTTCTTAGCGGATTTTTCTTCCTTCGATTCATTTTCTGGTTGCCTATGCTGATCCCGTAAAGGTTTCTTCAGCAACTTCTCTTCTTTATTTGTCTCATATTAGCTGTTACACAAAGAACACTGATCCTATTTTGGTGTGAAACATTTCAGGTTGAACTCATGAGTAAAAATATACATGTATTTATGCTTCTTTACTGGTGTTTTATTGAGGCATCTGCAGTAGTCCTCTATGCAGACGGTACATCTGTCTGATGTTAAGATCTGGAGAAAGATATTCTATTTTGGTGTTTTTTTGACAATAGCGTGGAAGGACTCAAGGAAACACATTAATGTGGTTCTTGACATCCGTAATGCACTCTTCAGGGACCCTGTTTGGTGCTGGACTGTTAATTCGTTTGTCTGAACCCACGAATGATCCAGATTCTCATTTTCCAGCTAAAGCCGTATTGGTAACACTACATGAAACAGAGAATGTTTTGCAGAAAAACTTCTGATGAACTCTTTTACTTGAACAATTTACCAAATAGGAATACACGTGACTCATTTCTTCTGTTTCTGACGTATTTCTAACCTGGAGTGCAGGCAGGGCCTCCGAGAGGAAATTTGTAAGGTGGTTCAAGACTGTTTTTGGGCCCCCTCTGACGGGCTTTCCCCCAACAGCCGTCCTGTTTTTGTCTTCTGTCAGTGAGTGCCTTCACTTCAATCAGAAGTTCAAATGGAAGTATGAAGCCTCAGTTAAAAGAAAAACCTGGGGAGCCACACCCACTGTCACCCGGCCGCAAATAAGAATACGTTCATGCTTACAAAAAAACTTAATAGGCTTATTTACTTAACAGAGGAGCTTTCCCGGTCTTCTTTTCTGCAAAATTTCTTATGACAGTATCAAAATCAATTGTTCTGGCAATGTTTGACTCAATACTCAGCCTGGCCTAATCCACAAGACGTTCTTGAGACTACTATCACTGCAAAGTGCTTCTCAAGCAAAATACATGTATGTTGCTTCACAAGATTAGAGCATTTTGCAATAAATTCATTTTGTGAGTCAGGAGACAGATAATGAACTTGGAGTCGCTCACCCCTTTTCTGTGATTCCTCTACACGTAGCACATATTCCCGAAGGATGGGCTCCCACCTGGACAGCAATTCTATGATTCCTAAAGCTTCCATTGTTTGAATCTCCAATGCGATGGGACAAACCATTAAAAGGCATACCACTTTCTCCCAAGAAGAGAACAACATTGATGATGCGCTTTAAAATATTATACCATTTCACAGCTTTGGTTTAGCTTGACGCTTCTAATATGGTGTCACCATTCCCTGTGGCTATTGCTTTTTTCATGTTCTGGGATCCTGCTGCATAGCCGTCCACTAGCCGTCCAGCCTTCAGCTGATGCCAATGCGGACTTACATGCTGATGTGCTACTACTGTGCCAAAGTAATCGACACGGAAAACAATATAATGCTTGTTTCTGTTGACTCCAAACAAGCCAATCTTTCACATGTTGTTCTCCATTGGTGATTCGAAATCTCAGTATGCCTTCCGGGAAAACTTGATTTGCTGGTGTCTTTTGGGAATGTTTTAGGCAATTGGATGTTACCGTTGGTAACATATTTTTCTGTTTCTGTTTGAGAAGGAAACTCGGTTGTGATGCATCCAATGTCAAGCCCAACATTATTCCTCTCCTCATTATTTGACTCCGTATCAACAATCGCATGATTTGTATCTTCCGAATCCAAAGTTTTGCTTCCTTGATCTCCACTTCCCTCCACTGATTTAACATCTGTTAATTCTGTTCCTCATTTTCATTTTCAACTGCTCCGAGTGCTCCCTGTTTGAGAATAAGGCTTTCAACAGTTTCTTTTTGTTCAAGTTCTACAGGTGTGCTTGGTGAGACTTCTTTTGCAGTAAGCCCGGTAACTTCGGTAAGTCTATTAGGCGCATTTAATCCAATTTGAAAAACGTTTGTTGTCCCTTTTTTCATTTACCTCTCGTTTTCTCTTTTCCTTTCCTTTTCAGGGTTCCTGATTTGTAAGCATACAGTTTCGACGGTTTATTTATAATATTTACTTTTCTTATCTGAAGACTGAAATAAAATATGTAAATTATGGCTAACAGCCACATACATAGATATCGCCGATGTAATGCAGGGGTCGGCATGCAGCGGGAGATTTGGCGGTCATAGACATATGATCTAATCACAATGTACTGGCGGCCGTGTGCATGCACCCTTAGAGAGAATGCGTCCCTGCTGATGTGGCTCAAGGAGGCTGGCAGACTAAGATAACTTCCTCGTCCACTCTTGGACAGTGAACCGCTGCCTATATAAGTATGCGCAGAACTGACAGTGAGGTGCAGAGAGAGAGACAGGCCAATGAAATTGAAATGTGTACAACAGTACAAGTGTATCAGTTTAGAACTGTATGCGAAATAGGTGGCGTATACAAGATTGGTGGGGAGTCTGGAATAAGACTAAAGGTCTCCAGCGAGTCCTCTGACTTCTCACGGCACTCAGCCAATATCCAAGAGCAAGGTGACACCCGCACTGTTAGAAGAACAGTCTGAAGTTCTGAACAGAATCTATTTAATGCTACATTGTGTGGGCCCTCCGGGCCCCGGAGCGATGAACCGGCTGCACCCCCCTCTCATAGGCCCTGAATGCAGACATTTAACTGGCAATTCCTGGGCAAGGTTGCACAGATACTGCTTCTTCATATTGACAGTAGTATTCCTGACATAATTCCTGAAATGCTAGATCGACAACTGGCACTTTTTACAGTCTATTGGTGTAGGCTGTTTGTTGGATACAGGCTTCCCTCTCCTTGTCAAATATGACCCATTTTTGCAGACCCTTCTCACATGAGAGCTGTACTTGGAGAAATATGTTAGTGCAGTCTGATGCCTGAATTCAGTCAGTGGCAATGGATGCTGTTTTGAGGCTGGCCCACCTGTATATAGATACCAAGCATTGCTGACAGCAGCATCAACAGTGAATGCAAACATTGACCACCACCACCACTTCTTATGGACACTATAAAGGCTGATGTTTCGGTCCATCCTGTTTGTGCCACACGTACACCTGTTGTATTGCCCAATGACGGCGGGGTTATTATACTGATGCATTTCTTCAAAGACAACAACCAATGCTTCACTTGCATCAATGGTTTGATGACTGTATTGTTTGAAGCCATGTTCATGCTGCTGTGTCAAACCAGTGAACAACAATGATTCCAGACATAGCATCCGTTCGAAAGTCATGTTCTCCTCTTGGGTTCTTTTTCTTCATTTTATCAACATCCAACACTGGTCAATTATTCTGGAGGCGATTGGACTGAATTGTACGAGTTGCATTTATGCCTTTCTCTATAAGGGTGAGCAAGAAACTTTCATTTTTCTATGCCTATTTTTGTCCTTCACGCAGTGGTCCTAACATATTTAGACACAATGATTTTGGCACAATTTATGCTACCAAAACAATAAGCCATCTAGTTCATAAATGTCTGTTTCCGATATTGTTTGAACTCTGCTAGTAGATCTGCTTTAACATCTGGAAACCCTTCCTGCACCAGTCTTTGCAGGCGCAGAAGCAACGCAAGTATGAGAACTTATAGGTCTTCAGTTAAATCGTCTGGGGTTTCCTTGTCGCCTGTAGCATGTGCTCGAGACAAAGCATCAGCAATTACGCTAATAATTTGGCTCCCGTTAACTGGAATCATCCTAACTACAAATGAGTCAATATACAAGCCATGACAGTAGATGCAGTTCAGAAATTAAGCATACTGCAGACTCTGCAAAGGTCACGGAAATGCATTAATACTGGTTAACCCTGTAATATTTATGAGCCACCCATTTTCATGAGTCGCCCATGAACTGAAGAACTGTTCTTTTCTGTTTTGTCTACTGTGCTCCGTTTTCTTGTGTTTTCAGTTTCTATGTCTCTGATGATGGCTGCTTCATTACGTTGCCTGCTTTTGCCCTGTATTTTGCTTATGCTATTGTTTGTTGCCAAACTGGACACAGACAGGTCTGTTGCTGGATTTGCACGTGCATCACCACCGTCTGGTCTATTTCTGAACTTGGCTCAAGCCCATTCATTTTATCTGGTTCCCAGTCCTGATCTATGAATTTCGGTTATGTTTTGCTGCAATATAAAGCCAGTAACATTATTTTCTGCCTCGGGCAGATTGTAATTTCTCGTGGAACATCTTATGCTACGAGTCATGACAGTGTTTGAATAAATAGTCAGGGTGACTATTTAAATAGAACAGTAAATAGTACCTGCAGAAAACTATTTAAATAGTGTTTACAGTACTAAATAGCTGTGGACTGTTGCAAATCCCACACAACTATTTAAAACTATTTGACTATTACTGGCTTGAGTTACAGAGGATTGTTGTAGGATGATTGCAATTTTCTTCTATATTAACATTCTGCCTAGATTCAGCACTGAGTAAATTCCTCACAGTCATAATATTATGAATTCCAACGGAATTGGACAAGGCACTCTAAATCTGTGTCCAACAATATAGAGTGTCAGTGGTCCGGGAAGTGTTCAAAAGTTGTGTGAGCCAACCTCAGCCAAGTACAGACCTAAGGTTCTGCAGCGTATCCAGTTCAAGATCCTAACGCTTATGCGTAATTGTCTCGTTGGCTCTGCTCCATCATATCTTAGGGACTTCTGCATTTCGGTCTCCTTGGTTCCAGGCCGTAGCACTCTCCGGTCGGCCTCCCTTGGACTTCTGACTGTCCCTCGTATGTGCACTGCTACAGCGCAGTCTAGAAGCTTTGCCTATGTTGGACCCAATAGCTGGAATCGCCTTTCCCGAGAGCTCCGGCTAGTATTCCTCAGTTTGTCTCTTCCGCAGTTTCGCAAGCGCCTGAAGTCTGTATTATTTGCCAGTAGTCTCACTGGTTCGGGTCGGGAGCGACTCTGATGAGTCTATTCTTGAAGTGGGGCTTTACAAATGTCAGATTACAATTACAATTACAAGGTGGATAAAATTAATTAGTGACGTAATATCAGAGTACATATTACTGTATTAGATTTAATCGTATTATTGTTTGTTCCGTGGCATAGGTAGATATCTCCAATGCCCATAAAAGTTGTGTGAGCATGCTCCTTCCTAGGCGTCACAGAGCCAAAACTTGTGTGAGTATCGGTGCCTTTGGCGCCATGGCTCCCGGGCCTCTGTAGAGTGCGCCTAGTCGTGTTCTGTATGGCCGAAGCTTTAGCCATTGTGCCTCAAACTATCTTCATGTATGATGCATCATTTAGTGCTATGTAGGCATATGCTGTAGCAACCAGGTTAAGCATGTGAGAACGAATACCTCATATGAGGGGGCAGCATAACATTACCGTGACTCCCATCCGAACTGTGAACATTCGAAAGCTGTTCCTTTAGTAGATCTGTGGCACTTTCAAACAGGAGGGTATCTGTGATCTATATATCTGTTGACTCCAAATCTGTCTTCATCCGAATATTTGTCATCAAATTCAGTTTCATTCAGTGGTGCATTTTGCAAATGTATCACCATAGCTTTTGCCTTATCACTTTCGACAAAAGCCTTTACCGTGTTAAAAGCATTGTCCGTACAATTTCTTAAGACGTTACTTTCTGTGCCATACTGAGCATGCGTTGGACCAAAAGGGACATTGGACAAGATAAGTTTTCTTAAATCAGATTTGTGAGATAGGTGGATTTGGCATTGGAAACTAGGCTACGAACAATTTTACACTGTTCTTTGAAAAGTACATGCTAGAACGGAAGTCGTGAGCGGCGCCAAACGCGTTCAAGTGGTAACATTGACGTCGAGCTTAAGCAATTCAGAGTTGAACCAAGGCTTCGGGTCGCGAACAACAACCTTCTTCAGTTCAGTTAGGACAGAGTCGAACGCGCCTATTCCCGTCTTCCGGAAATGATCCGGCGATTTTCTGTGAATTTTCAAAAGTGCCATCTTTCGCTATGTAAAACGGTGCGAAGCCATTGATGTGTTTATCCAGATTCTGGAAGCGGTCAAATGAATGAACTTTTGTAGCGCAATTTTATTTCTAATAATAACTCCGACATATTCCAAATAAACTAGCAAAAAATATTAAGTATGAAATGAAAAAAGGGAGCAATGGAAGGGCTTCGATTCTTCGTGACTGCCAGTATCCGGTAACCTATTGACTTATGCAAGTCAGCCGCTGAGCAACAAAGTCATCGGCTGAGAAGCACCAATAAAAAATTAATATCTGTACAGGGTGACTTTGAAGCAGTTCAGCTTTCAAAGTCCTGAGACATTTGTCGACAGTTCAGTTAGATTGCAATCAAACTGTAAAGGATGTGTGGTTTAAACCTAATTGTTTGTAACTTCTTCCCTAACACTAGATGACATCTAAGTGGAGCTAATGTTTCAACTGGCTGATGTACAGAGGCTTGGCTGTATCACTAATTGCGAATCTTTAAACCTTTCTCCGACGACGGTTTGACGGCCTTGTTGATGTAGTCTAGCCCCAGCCATGGACGTGCTTCAAACTTGTCACCTGACAGAAAAAGAAAACTACTGTTAATAATGGCAAAAAACGGCACAGTGGACAATCTGGCCAGACTAAACAAATACACGCCATCCAATCCAGTGCTTAGCATCAGTAAGAGGCTCTTAACCTGGAGCTCTATAAAACTTGGCAATGTTAATCAATTTTGTACGTGAGCACAAAAAACTTGCAAGTTTAAACAACCAATCATAACCTCGAGATTCTACAGTGCCCAACGAAAGCTAAGTCGTGGGAACCAGCTTATTTACAGTCACTCAGTCGAGGCAAAATCGATAGGCAAAAAGGATTTGGTTCCAGGTCAAGATCCAAGAGGCAGGCAGGCAGGCACGAAAGCAGGTTTTTGAAATAGGATATGCAGGATAGGTAAGTTGAAGAAGAGGGATCAGGATAGGATGGGCGGAAGAGGAATATTTTCAGTTTTGATGGGAAGACCTGTGCAGAGATTGCAAGGGGTGGTGTTGGTGAGTCTGTATGATGAATCAAATAATTGTCGTAATTCCAGTAGGAGTTTACCAACACACGCTAGAGGAAAAGTAATGCATTCAATCAAAACTAAGACAGACGTTGAAACGGCAGTTGTTTCACGACGTTATCCAAACGCAATCCAACACACTTGCAAGCCAATTTCAATAGTCCTATGAATAATAAACTGCATCACTATTATATATGATACAGAACATGATGAACTGTTTGTCCCTCGCATGCGTACCGCTGCAGCCCAGTCCAGAAGCTTTGCCTACGTTGGTCCCACTTGCTGGAATCGTCTCCCTCGAGAATTGCGACTTGAGCTCCTTTCTCTCCCCCTCTTAGTGTTCCGCAGGCGCCTGAAGACTGTACTGTTCAAAAGTGATTTTACTTTTTCGGGTCGAAAGCACCTCTGTTGAGTTTATCCTCAGCTTTATAATCTCAAATTACAATTACAACTAGTTACATTGGTTGAAGAGTATGCCAAGGCTCAGTTTCTTCAGCAATAGTGTACAGTTAGTGTAATCAGTGTTGGTGAATCAATTATTTACATAGAACCCCAGAAGACTGACCTCTTCTTGGAGTTGACTGTTGACCCACGTGCATTTAAATGGTTTCCTATTCTTGAGTTCATCGATCTTGATGCTCAGCTAAAACAGACATAAGCTAAGCTAATCAATGATATAGTACATGCAAAAAGCACTCTGACAAAAATTTTAGCCAAGGTGCCAACTATACCAATCAGCATGTCATACTTGGGCAGCTACGGTATCCACTGATCCATTGGCAGCTTGGAAACCAGGTAACGAATGAGTGCAAGAATGTAATCATGCAAACTATTATCAGCTCAACTCCTTGCACGCCCAGACCCAAACTATTAGAGCCTACTCGTACATTCAATTAATACTACATAACAATGACTGATTCCTGCCATCTGTATTAGATTACAGGAATCAGGATTATTATTATTATCATCAGGGCTCTGTTCTCAGTGAATTCATGCTTATGGAGAGTCGTGGGTATGGAGATTTTGCTGAATACCTAATGATTACAACCATCACCAATGATGGCTGTTCAAAAATGAGTGAGATACTCAGACGGCATTTCAAAAATATTTTCACACCCCTAAGGTCAAAATAACAACATAAACACAATCACTGAAGTGTGAAATCTGCACAAATGCAGAAGTAATTATCAAATTACCTTATAACTATGCATACAGATTCCTCTAGCACAATTCCTTGTGATAAACATACACACAGATGTCAACGGACACAACGATGGCACTCCCAAACCAACATCTGCACAAAACCACTTGCATGTATGTAAAGCTGTAACCCCTTTTCTAAATGCTCCTTTGTCTAGATCTAGTGACTATAGATGGCAGTCACTTTACATTACCTCATGGTACCTACAAGCTTGTTTAGGCTGTAGGTAGATATACATGTTAATTGGGGTTTTGTCTCCTGATATGATAATTATAGGTCAGACTCAAATCAACATGCAATATCTAGCGGAAATTGTAATGATATTACAATAGCTCGTACTTTTCCACTACCATCTTGTATTATAATGTCTGATTGAATAAGAATGAACAAAGTCAATTGTTGCAAATCAATCAATGTATTATATATAGTTCAATGACTTAATTAATGCTTAATTAAGGCCAGCTTCTTATCAAGCCTAGATCTTTAACACTACCCACCCACAAGCTTGGATGGCCATTTCCCCTGTGTATTGACTCTGATGAAGTCTGAACAGTTTCACTGTAAGTTGCAGTGAGTTGGCATCGACGTAGTAGGATAAGATTGTCACTCACCACTAGCTGTCTCTGCACAAGCGATTCTTTTCACCACGCCAACATACCTCGTAGACCATTGGATTAAAGTCTTTCGTAGAAGGTATTTTGAGCGAAATCCTTGCTGTTCAAGGATGAGAATCCACGCGATTCGATCGTTATCGTCCGAAGGAATGTTCCTTGACGATATGTGGTTGCACTGTAGAGTCGAAGACTTTCAACTCGCGTCGCTAAGTCCGTTTCGAAGCAATTACATGGAATTAATCCACAACTTCCAGACGTTAGTTTCTTGATGAACACTTTGTCAGTTCGCAACCGAAACACAGGTGAAGAACCTGTAATACATGAGCCTTTGTATGCCCATTATTCGAGAACACAGTTCGACTTGACAAGTACGCAACTGATCGCTGATTTCTCGGAGTCACGCTGAATTGTAACTAGGACCTTCCTGCCCAAAATCCAGCCGTGAACTGAACTTCTTCAACGGTTTTCACCGCGAATCGACATCGTCAAACGGTTGGCCGAAAGTGTCGTCTGCATCTTTCACCCACATTCGCAGTGATTTCAGCGTCCTTCGTTGAGAGAATCGTCTGCTCCTTGTTTACTAATGATAAGGAGTTACGTCCACTGCGCCCCCTCATTGGCTGGTTATTTCCAATGGCAACGTGCCGCCATTGGCCGAAAACCCCCCCAAGTAAAATCCCGATTGGCTGGCAATCGAAGCATCGGTTTGAAATCTCCTTCGAAATGACTCGCAAACTTTGGCAGATTGCGAATAAAACAATTCATCTACATCCACGTTGATCACATGTAAAAATAGTTCAGAAACCCATTCATTGTTCCCCGTAATTAGTATATTTTTAGAACCTATGCTGGCCTTGCTATTTTGGTTAGTTTAAACGCCCTAAGCCGGTCATGTATCTTAAGTGAGTAATCACGTTAGTCAACACAAACGCTTATTCTAACATACGCAAAACCACGTCAATTATATGCATAGTTCATACAATAGCAAAATCAACTAAAACTGATTAACATAGCGAGAACATATATAGATTCAGTCTACAAAAGCTAAAAAGGTTGTACGGCCCAGAAGCAAGCAAGGCATATGGAAAAAGTTTAGTACCTTTCGATAATAAAGCTTTTTTGGTTCCTTTGGTTTTAAGCCAAAAACCATGTCCTTCAACGTTCCTTCAAACCAGTACTTAACGGCAATTCCAGGCACGTCTTTGTACCTAAACATAACAGCACACTAGTCCAGATTAATATATGAAAGATTGTCTGCCATTTTGGCACCCCAGACAAAAGGGCACACATATCCACATTATAAAAGAACAACCTAACAAATGATACACAGCAATGCTGATATGTCTAAAACCTGCTGAATAACATCTTGTTTTCCTAGTACCTTTTCATTCATTCAAACACCTGCATATGCAGTGCTTACAATCCAAATAATAATTTTAATACATTTTAGTAGTAAAACTGTATAATATATTCAAGATTTTATGTACTACTCAAGCTTCTGGCATGAAGTTGTACAGGCGATTTCAAATAATCAGAAGCCCTCATGTTATGAGCATTTAGCCGCTTTAATTTCAGTTTAAACACACAATTGTTTCATGTTGGTATAATCAAAATAAGAAAAACAAATGATTAGAAACTTACATAACCCTTGCTCAGGAGTTCGAGAAGATTGAGAAGCTTTGAAGATTTCTTGATGTGTAATGGTCTGACAGAAAACAAGTCAAAATTAACAAAGACAGTTATTATATTCTAATACCAACATACTTTCAGTTTTACTGAGCATGGCTTCTTTATGTAACTGACAAAGGCTGTTCCCTATATCTGGTTCTGCCGTCTGGCTCTCTATCCCTCCCCCAGTCTGCACCTCAGGATTCAAATTTTTCTTAAAACATTTGCCTCTGATTCAAATTTATTTATGCCACTGATTCAATTTTTTATGCCTAGCACGTTAATCTCTTAATGTTCATTTGTTCCATTTGCCTCACCATCGACCACTATAGCTATTTTAGGTCCAAGTTTCACAAATCTCATATCAAAATGAAACACCAACCACACAAGTTTGAGAGGTTCTTGCTATGAAAACGACCAGTAACACCATATAAGACAGCCAACTGTATGTATCTGTGTACGTACAGAGTACGAGTAACATAGCACCTGTTAAATACCTCAGAAATCTGCTTCTCTGAACAGTGTTAAATTTCATTAAGAACAATATCAAACTTACCTGTGTAGTACGTTTTCCAAATCAAACAGGTCAAAACCTTGATGTTCTAGAAATGAGCTTTCCATTATGATTTGAACCCGCATGAATAGATGAGACTCAGTCTGTTTTTTCTGATCTTCAATCTCCATTCCCTATTTATGTCAAGGAAGATGTTTCAGTAAAGTATTTGTTCATTAAATTATAGTCCAAATAAAAAATTTAAAAGAATTATTAATTCCTTTAATAATTAATGATTAATACAAACTGGTCTGAGTGCTTGGAAGCAGCCAGTTACCACATAGAAAGGACATGTAAAACTGCAAATGTAATTCATTTTAATGTGAATTACAGAAAACAGACATTTATTTCTTGTTTTCATATGGCAAGCACAACAGTTTTTAGTTTTTTCTTATGGCATCTTTTTAATCTGTTTATCAAGATCATGTGAGAAATGCTGTTGAAATGTTTTTTTAAATCTCAAAACAAACTAAACTGTCAGAGGTCTAATCATGGCTCAGCTGCAGCAAAATTTAAAGCAACCACAACCTATCGTAAATAAGTATGAGGATTAGTGAACTGAAACAAGGAATGGTGGAAAGAATAACAAAAGAAGTAACATGACTTACTATTTTGTTTGCCTTTAACGTTCAGCTGAATGTTATAAAATTCTTCATTCCTTGTGGAGAGATAGTTGATGTGTTTGCATTTAACATACGACTGAAAATTTAAAAATGCTGCACAGTTTAGCAAAATTCTGACACCGCTGACAGGCACTGTTGAAATGCCCAGTTCTATTATTATTATTAATCAGTTACTTATATCATGCTAGTTTATAAATTCACCTCAAAAGTGTGATTACACAAGATTACCTTATATTACAAGGAATTGTAAAAACAAATCCATTTCAACCAAAAAATATGTGTTCCTAAGCAACTTGCCTGTGTTCGTCCTTTGAAGGGCTGCGGGATGGTTCCGTCAACAGGTGTGCCTCTCATTTTACTTTCTAGATTTTCCAGCAACTATGTAATCACAAAACACCCACATAATTGTTCAAAGAAACAGTTCTCATTAATTAATCACATTAATCCCATCTATGAAACCCATCTACTTCTAAATGTTTTCTGCCCCTAGAAATTCACATAACCAATAGTGACACTCTTCCTGGTGCCAGACCTTTTCCTTCAGCCTGTTATGTCCATCTAATACCATCCACTGCGTTAACATTCTCTTCTCTTGTTAAGACCCAATTGTCTAAATGTCTTAGGTAGCCATGTTAATAGCGCTTTTGAGGGATGCCTAAAAGGCGCTTTATAAAAGTTAAGATACATACATACAAGCTGTGGTATTCATACAGCATCAAACTGTTACGGAAAGAGTTCTATCGGCGGGCGCTATATTAATGCCGATAATGCGTTGCTGGCAGGTAGTGGTAGTGATGATAGTCAATGCGATCAATACTTGGCTAGACCACCCAGGATGTCTGCTCTTTCCCAGGTATATATTTAGATTCATCATCATCATGATCCATGGGCTAAGAGCCCGTAGGTGTCCACTGCATGCATTGCCACTTGTCGATTGTATATGTATATATATATCAGTATATATATACACAGATCGCTCTCCCAGCGTGTCTTCGAAATGGGTGTCCACCTGTATCTGGCAGCCGCCGGCGATGTCCTAGAATAAGTAGATTGAGCGCGAAACTCTAGTTTGCGCCGAGGTATCGATGCAGCGAGAACGATTTGAGTGAGTGTAGGTGTGTGTGTAGGTGTGTATGTGTGTCAGTGTATGTGTGTGTGTGTGCCCTGAACCACGACGTTCATTAATCTTCGATTCAGTGCGAATACGTTGACAATAGTTATGCAATAGCTGGGCTATTTAGGTACATAGACAATGTGCAGTAAGTCTACACCGGTACAGCTCTCCTAACCTAAAAACACGACTTGCATAAATCAGCCTATATGGTGAAGAGTTGCGACGCGGTGGTGTAGTGGTATGGTCGGTGACTCGCAACCGGAGGGTCTTGGTTTCGAATCTGCCTCAAGCCACTGCGTTACGGCCTTGGACAAGTTGCTCACACACAATTGTCTGTGAGGAAGGCAACGGGAAACCACCTCACTCAACTCATCCGCGTGTGGCAAAGCCACCAGACCTGCCTTTGGGCAGAGAACTCATCATCATCATTGTTACGATGTCTCTTAAGTGTATAATTTCAGCATTATAAGTTGATTAGAAACCTTTTATTTTATATCACTTATCTAAAATATCTAATACAAAACAAGTTCCCTCCAACACTCCTTGCGTCCATCCTCACCGGATGTCTTGTCTTCAGGGATCCTTTATATTTTAACATGTCACATTGGGGATCCATCCTTGGATCCCGTTACACCCCCTTGTTTTTAAAGACGCGTTTTTTTATGTATAGTAATCCATAGTGTCAGTGCAAAGGTAACTGTGACCCCCGCAAAAAACTGAAGGGTAATGTTCTTTATGTCTCATAGTCTTTAAAATAGGCTGGTTTTCTATTATACGGCCGCTTGTAGGCGGGGCAACCGGAGACATTAAGTTGCCGAGTGAGAAGTCATCGCCTGTCCTTCTGGGTTAATGATTTGACTGGTTGTCTCCTTTGGCTTGGGACTGTCGATGTTGATAGTCGTGATTGGCTGACGCTGGCACAGCCTCGGCTTCCGACTCAGTCCCTGCCACACTAGGATTTTCGTCGTCCTCCTCTCCTTGTTTCCTATTGTTGATCCTGATGTGCTGTCGATTTCGTCGCAGCCGTTTTCTATCGTCAGTAAGTAATTCATATGATCGGATCTCAACTTTTTTTACTATTGTGGCTGGGTCCATGTTTTGTGTTCTTTGTTGAGAAGAACATGTGCTGGTTCCTCTGCTTTGAGATCACACAGCTCCTTCGTGCCTCTGTCGTAGTACTGTTTTTGTTGTGTTTCTGCTTCTGTCGTTTTTCTTTGATATGGGGCGGCGATATCGGCTGTAAGAGCTTGTTTGACAGAAGCAATAGTTGGTCCTTCTCCCCAGTAGTCTCTGCACTGGTGAGCTCTGGAGGCCTTCTGTTGGCGAAATGCGCCAATCCAGAAGGGCCAGATATATGGATTTGAGTTACTTTCTGCTTTCTACAAAAGTCGCTTTACGGTCTTCACAGCATTCTCTGCTTTTCCATTTGATCGTGGGTAGTATGGTGAGCCAGTCACATGGTGAAACTCGTACTGACGAGCAAATTTCATGAATTCATGTCCTTCAAACGGCGGGCCATTGTCGGTGACAACCTTTTCTGGCCACTGTGTCCTTGAGTTTTCTGATGATATCCATAGCTCTTTTTTCATTAAGTCGATCAACTTCAAAGAAATTGGAGTAGTAGTCAACACAGATGATGAATGGTCTCCCATCCAGCTGAAATAAATCACAAGCAATCGTTTGCCAGGGTCGGTCAGGAATGTCGTATGGGATCATCGGTTGCCTCTGTTGTTTCGTGGCAAATTTTTCACAGACAGTGCAGCCAGATATATGAGTTTCAACGTTATGATTCATCCCTGGCCAGGATTGTTTGGACATATCTGTAGAATGAAGGATGACAGAAATATTAAGACTCTGATGTTTGGAATTATGGAAGGTACGAACAAGAGAGGCAGACCACATCGAGAGTGGGTGGATGACATTGAGGAGTGGTGTGGCGCGGACTTGCAGATGATGGCCAGGAAATGGCTTCTCCAGCACGTCGTAAACACCCTTGGATGCCGATATGCCTGGAGTGAATTCTTTGCATCATGTCCCCTCGAAGATCTTGAGGAACAACTAGTCTATCACCCTTAAAGACAAGACTGCTTTGAGTGGACAGTTCATCTCTAAATGGGAAGTACGACTGAAGTCTGTGTGGGACTTCCTTCTTTGTATCTGGCCACCCTTTTTCAATGATTTCTTTTAAACTGACCGTGTCTGGATCAGTTTCTGAAGCTTGGGGTATTTTTTTGCAATGTTTCTTCTGAGAACCAGAGATAGTTAGTCATGTCGATGGTTTCAATTTCTTCTTCAAGTGTGGATCTATCAACAGTGAACACTTCATTGAGGTTCTCGTCTGTATGAACCACCGGTGAGATATAGGCACGACTTAATGTGTCTGCCAAAAACATTTATGAGCCTTTTTTATAGACTACATAAACATCAAACTTTTTAAGCCGTCGCATCATTCGTTGGAGTCGTTTTGGTGCACTGAACAGACTTTTTTTCATGATGGCTTCAAGGGGTTTGTGGTCAGATTCAACAGTCACTTTCCACCCATAAACATATGGTTCAAATTTTTCCATTCCAAACACAATTGCCAAGAATTTCTTTTCTATTTGAGCATATTTGGTTTCAGCTGTTGTTAAGGAGCGTGAGGCATAAGCAACTGGTTGATCATTTTGCATGAGACAGACTCCCAACCCTTTTTCTGATGTAACACATTGGAGTTGCGTTTTGGGCCCGACCGAGAAGAAACGCAGCACTGGGGTAATGCTGAGGATTTGCTAGATCTGCCGCAGGCACTCTCCATGGGTTTGTTCTTCCCAGACAAATTCATTGTCCTTATGTAGGAGTTCACTTATAGAAGAGAGATGTGGTGCAAACGTTTGTAAGAAATTTGTCATACGTAAGAGGCGCTGTACACCGTGTTTGTCAGAAGGGGGCGGCATGTTTTTGATTGCTTCCACCTTGGCTGGATCACATCTGAGGCCTGTCTTTGAGATAAGAAATCCCATGTATCTGACTTCTGGAAGTCTGAATCTTAGCTTGTTCTTGTTCAGCTTTATGCCACGCTCACTACAACGCTGTAACAAAGCAGTCAATTTGTGGTCATGATCTTTAAGAGCATCAATTCCATAAACCAGGATATCATCTGCTACAGCCTTGACACCTTCCAATCCTTCCAGATTTTCATCCAGGTATCTCTGAAACTCTTCCGGAGCTGGAGAAATTCCAAATGGCATTCTGAGCCATCTGTATCGGCCCCATGGTGTGCCAAACGTTGTGAGAAACGAACTACTTTCATCAGGTTGAACATGCCAGCAGCCATTCTTTGCATCCAATAGGGAAAAGACTTTTGCATTGGATAGTTCTGGTAATGTCTTCTATCGTTGCTAGGGGGTAGTGGTTTTTAAGCGCTTGATTGAGAGGCTTGGGATCCAAACAGAGGTTTTTAACTGGCACCATAGAGGATATCCAGTCAGTTGGAGTTGATACAGGGGTGATGACCTGTCTTGTGACTAGACTTCCAGTTCTTCCTTGAGTTTTTCTTTCATGGCTACTGGCACCTTTTGAATAGGTATTTTTACAGGCGTAATAGTCTTGTTGACTTCCAAATGTAGCTTTCCTTCAAAAGTGCCATCTTCTTCGAAAACATCTGTAATACAGACTGAATCATTGGCGCCCCCTGGCGAGCTTCGGGTCGATCCGTCTGCTGTCAGTTATGCACAAGAAGATTACATCGAGCTCAAGAAATATTTCTTCTGGCTATCTTAATATAATAATCGCCGTCTACACATACATGCATACATACTTCACTTCATGCACACAGACGTACGTACATTCATACAACCCTTTTGCCTATCGATTTTGTTTTGACTGAGCGCCTGTGAATAAGCTGGTTCCCGCGACTTAACTTTTGTTGAGCACTGTAGAAATCTTGAGATTACGATACATACATACATACATTCATACATACATACGTACATACATTTATACATACATGTACATACATTCATACATACATACATTCATACCTTCTTACATACATACATACACTAACGCAACCACGCATGCGGGCAATATAATGCAAAGCAACCCACTTATACTTGTCGTTGGATGACCCGGGGCATTTTCGCCGATCCCACACGTTCAGCAAATATGAATATTCATGACGCAGTGACGCGAGCTATTAATGAATATTTGTATTGCTAGAAAAATAGAAAAAGAGTTTAAATATCACTTTTATTACTAAATTTTTGTCATCTGTTATACATTTAACATTGTAGAAATTCATCCTTTTCATTATTTATATAAAAATACTTTTACAATTTCCTGCAACTATTTATGTTAGTTGTTTGCTCACTTGTTTGCTGATGTGACATATAACAAAACATTCAACAATCATAATTTAATATGGAAAGTAATCTTTTTTCATTAATTTTTTAAATATTGTAGCGGAAAGGGTATTGGCGCTATATAAGTGTCGGCTGGCAGTGGTTATGATAGTAGGAACTGCCTGCAGCTGCAGTCGCAAGGTGGCAGTGATGATGATAGTAGGTGACGTATCGGCCAGGCCGAGCGACCGTAGTTTTCTATTTTTTTATAAATTTTCAGAATCTGAACAGATTTTAAATTTCTTTTCTGAGAAGAAGAAGAAAGAATATAGAAGAAGAATTGAATTATGGAAAACTATGAGTATTAGAATTTTTTGAGAGGTTTTCAAAATTTCAATTGTAAATTACAGTTTGAACAAACGGACTGTAAAAGACTTACCTGTCCCATTACATTCTATAAGAAAACAATGAATATGAAGTCTAAAAAACCAAAAAAACTAAAACAAAAACTAAACTGAAACGACAATTTATTGTTTCTTTTTTTTGTTTATTTATTTCTTTTTCTGGTTCAACTTACCAGTCGCAGCAGCTCCTGAACATCACGTTGACGCAGAGTCTCAGTGTCACTCCAGCTGAAACACAAAAGTCTCCTGGCTCAATCGGAAAAATATCATAAACTAATTTAGCAGCTGATGACAGTGTCACCCTATATTTGTTCATTCTTTAATTTCTCTTCCCAACCTCTCATTTATACATCGGTTATTTTTTGCTTGTTTCTCTCAAAGTTTTCCCACAGATACCATATTTCTTGTTCTTAACTGCAGTCAGATTTGCAACTCAATCAAACTGACCAGTAACATATTTTCAGCAAAAGCAGACTATAAATACGGCAGTTCTTAATTAAATGACTACACAGCAACCCCTTCACATAAAAATATACAGACCCAAGCCCAATTCTTACCCAAATGCCTTTGTCAGGACTTTTGTATCAACTGGATCATGGCTGAACTGCAAGTTGAAGAACACCTCCTGAACAGCCATCGCAATGTCATTAGTATGATCATTTTCTTCCCTGAAGGCAATCTCAAAAACTGCCTAGAAAAAGCAACCAGTCAGAAACCATACTAAAAATTTGCAAGAAACTCACGAATAATGTAACATAATGTAATATAGACTATTTAAAAAAAAACCAATCTGACACTATACTAATCATCTGCAAGAAACTCATGAACAACAAAAAGCCTAATGTACTGGCACATCTATTTCAACTTGCTTACACACAGTACTGAGATGTCTGGTTTCTCTGACTCACAAGATTTCAACTGGGTTTCCCCAAAAGATATGATTTTTGACAACACAGTTTCATTTGTTGAAGTGACCACCGAATAACGCCTTGTGTATCACTATAACCACATTATAGAAGTCATGACACAGAGAAATTTGATGACAACAGCCAGCTTCTCCCTCTTTATCCCACTATCTGCATTATGCAATGAGATTATTAAATAATGTAATAAAAAATGTGCACAGTACATCATGAGCTTTTCAGAGGCACTCTAAAATATAATGCAGAGCATTCTCTTAGTTTCTGTTAGAATTGCAGTTCATTTGTTGACAAGTGATAAATTCAAAAAAGGCACCTCACCCATGCGAATAGAATCTTTCTTGGTGAAATTTGGCTCAAGCTGGCTGTGGCAAGCAATAGAACTTGCCACATTCAGTTTCAGTGAAGATAGAAGACACCCTCTTTAAAACTAACTTCCATCAGTAATCCATATTATCACATTCGTGATATATGCAAATTTTAACATTCAGCCTCAGCCATGACCAGATGTAGTAGAAATCAAAGGAGATGTAAAGTACATAGAAATGTTTGCAGCTATTGAAACAAATGCCCTTAATACCTTAATATGCGCTCATGGATAAAAATAAATCGTCTTTTAAAACAGTGGTGTCAAACCTTTTTACTTTGCGGGCCACCTGGCACAACGGAAATCCAACGAAGGGCCGCTATGGCAAAAGTCAAGTAAATTTACCGAACACAGAAAAACCTATAACTAAAAATGCAAGCATTTATATCTCGCGGTAAATAAAACCACGCTACAATACTACAATAACTTCTCTTCTTTATGTTCTCTGCCCCTCGGCAGGTTCGTATGTCCAATGACGCCATCTTTCTCTGTTCTGTGCCTCTCTCTTCAGTCCACTGTATCCCTCCTCTTTCATCATCCAGTCAAGTAGCATTGCTCTTGGTCTGCCACGTGTTCTTTTTCCCTCCATTCTTCCCTCAATGATGTCTTTAAATAGGGTGTCCCCTCTCCAGATGTGGCCGATCCATTTTCTCTGTCGTAATAATAACACTAACTGGTTATGCTTTTACTCACTGTCATGTGAAATCAAACTGTTTCTGGTACTATTTAAGTTCGTGAGACTTCTGACATTGCTTGTTTGCCACCAGCGCGGATATATTTGGCTGAATTTGTTGCATTAGTAGCATTCAAATGTTCAGAAGTAAGTCGTGATCTTAATTTGGATTTTGTTGTCTTCATCGCTGAGAAAGCCTGCTCACAAAGGTAAGACGATCCGAAAAGACACAACATTGTAGCGGCATGACTACGCAAAACCGGAAAGGAATCTGGCTGCAGATACTTATAAAATTCCTGCAGTGACACTTGCCCGTATTTCGCTTTTAGTTCCTCATTGAGATCTGACTCTCAGGCTGGCATGGTCCATACACAGGGACCTTAAATTGCGTGGCACCCACTCAAATGGGCAGCTGTTGGTCGCCCATTAAATTCATTGAAAAATAAGCAGGGTCGAGTCCATGCGGTCACTATAGAAAATCGGATATATTTACACTTTACCCATAAAAGCACTCGTACCATTCAGGCTGTGTGGCTGAAAATCTTCAGTTCGAAGTGCGATGCTCTGATCAGACAGATATTTTTTCTGTTTGATGTTATGGCGACCCATAACGACTATGGCCATCTTAATATGAAATTCAAATACGAACATTTTTAAAATTGCCTAATAACAGACTGTGGCTTTTCATAAAAGTTTGTACTTGTATGTGTGTTCTTTGGACAAATCTGTCAAATCATACCATCAATAATAGCATTCGACAGAGGCACATAATATAAAGTGCAATTACCAAGAACACAGACACTTCAATTTTGGCACAAGTTTCCATTTAGCCTTGATGTGGAAAGCGGAAAATCTAGTCCTGCAGAAATCAAAAACTCCCACAAATTTCACCAAGAAAGTTTAGTATTGTCAGAAAAATACTGGCCTATCAGAAACATAAAAAGCATCACACTCACATTTTTTATTCGTAGGAAAAATGGAGTGCCAAACGTTGACCAGACCTCCTACAGACCAAACACCCAAACAGAGATAAAAGCTGAGAAACTAAATGGCCGCAGCTTGGGCTTATGGGATAAAAAGCATCATGTGTGAACATATAGTCCAAATAAAAAATTTAAAAGAATTATTAATTCCTTTAATAATAATTAATGATTAATACAAACTGGTCTGAGTGCTTGGAAGCAGCCAGTTACCACATAGAAAGGACATGTAAAACTGCAAATGTAATTCATTTTAATGTGAATTACAGAAAACAGACATTTATTTCTTGTTTTCATATGGCAAGCACAACAGTTTTTAGTTTTTTCTTATGGCATCTTTTTAATCTGTTTATTAAGATCATGTGAGAAATGCTGTTGAAATGTTTTTTTTTAATCTCAAAACTAACTAAACTGTCAGAGGTCTAAACATGGCTCAGCTGCAGCAAAATTTAAAGCAACCACAACCTATCGTAAATAAGAATGAGGATTAGTGAACTGAAACAAGGAATGGTGGAAAGAATAACAAAACAAGTAACATGACTTACTCTTTTGTTTGCCTTTAACATTCAGCTGAATGTTATAAAATTCTTCATTCCTTGTGGAGAGATAGTTGATGTGTTTGCATTTAACATACGACTGAAAATTTAAAAATGCTGCACGGTTTAGCAAAATTCTGACACCGCTGACAGGCACTATTGAAATGCCCAGTTCTATTATTATTATTAATCAGTTACTTATATCATGCTAGTTTATAAATTCACCTCAAAAGTGTGATTACACAAGATTACCTTATATTACAAGGAATTGTAAAAACAAATCCATTTCAACCAAAAAATATGTGTTCCTAAGCAACTTGCCTGTGTTCGTCCTTTGAAGGGCTGCGGGATGGTTCCGTCAACAGGTGTGCCTCTCATTTTACTTTCTAGATTTTCCAGCAACTATGTAATCACAAAACACCCACATAATTGTTCAAAGAAACAGTTCTAATTAATTAATCACATCAATCCCATCTATGAAACCCATCTCCTTCTAAATGTTTTCTGCCCCTAGAAATTCACATAACCAATAGTGACACTCTTCCTGGTGCCAGACCTTTTCCTTCAGCCTGTTAGATCCATCTAATACCATCCACTGCGTTAACATTCTCTTCTCTTGTTAAGACCCAATTGTCTAAATGTCTTAGGCAGCCATGTTAATAGCGCTTTTGAGGGATGCCTAAAATGCGCTTTATAAAAGTTCAGATACATACATACAAGCTGTGGTATTCATACAGCATCAATCTGTTACGGAAAGGAGTTCTATCGGCGGGCGCTATATTAATGCCGAGTAGATAATGCGTTGCTGGCAGGTAGTGGTAGTGATGATAGTCAATGCGATCAATACTTGGCTAGACCACCCAGGATGTCTGCTCTTTCCCAGGTATATATTTAGATTCATCATCATGATCCATGGGCCAAGAGCCCGTAGGTGTCCACTGCATGCATTGCCACTTGTCGATTGTATATGTATATATATATATATATCAGTATATATACACAGATCGCTCTCCCAGCGTGTCTTCGAAATGGGTGTCCACCTGTATCGGCAGCCGCCGGCGATGTCCTAGAATAAGTAGATTGAGCGCGAAATTCTAGTTTGCGCCGAGGTATCGATGCAGCGAGAACGATTTGAGTGAGTGTGTGTGTGTAGGTGTGTCAGTGTGTATGTGTCAGTGTATGTGTGTGTGTGCCCTGAAGCATGACGGTCATTAATCTTCGATTCAGTGCAAATACGTTGACAATAGTTATGCAATAGCTGGGCTATTGAGGTACATAGACAATGTGCAGTTAGTCTACAGCCCCCTAACCTAAAAACACGACTTGCATAAATCAGCCTAAATGGTGAATAGTTGGGACGCGGTGGTGTAGTGGTATGGTCGGTGACTCGCAACCGGAGGGTCTTGGGTTCGAATCTGCCTCAAGCCACTGCGTTACGGCCTTGGACAAGTTGCTCACACACAATTGTCTGTGAGGAAGGCAACGGGAAACCACCTCACTCATCTCATCCTCGTGTGGCAAAGCCACCAGACCTGCCTTTGGGCAGAGAACTCATCATCATCATTGTTACGATGTTTCTTAAGTGTATAATTTCAGCATTATGTGTTGATTAGAAACCTTTTATTTTATATCACTTATCTAAAATATCTAACACAAAACAAGTTCCCTCCAACACTCCTTGCGTCCGTCCCCACCCGATGTCTTGTCTTCAGGGATCCTTTATATTTTAACATGTCACATTGGGGATCCATCCTTGGATCCCGTTACACCCCCCTTGTTTTTAAAGACGCGTTTTTATGTATAGTAATCCATAGTGTCAGTGCAAATGTAACTGTCCCCCGCAGGCCGGGCAACCGGAGACATTAAAGTTGCCGAGTGAGAAGTCATCGCCTGTCCTTCTGGGTTAATGATTTGACTGCTTGTCTCCTTTGGCTTGGGACTGTCGATGTTGATAGTCGTGATTGGCTGACGCTGGCACAGCCTCGGCTTCCGACTCAGTCCCTGCCACACTAGGATTTTCGTCGTCCTCCTCTCCTTGTTTCCTATTGTTGATCCTGATGTGCTGTCGATTTCGTCGCAGCCGTTTTCTATCGTCAGTAAGTAATTCATATGATCGGATCTCAACTTTTTTTACTATTGTGGCTGGGTCCATGTTTTGTGTTCTTTGTTGAGAAGAACATGTGCTGGTTCCCCTGCTTTGAGATCACACAGCTCCTTCGTGCCTCTGTCGTAGTACTGTTTTTGTTGTGTTTCTGCTTCTGTCGTTTTTCTTTGATATGGGGCGGCGATATCGGCTGTAAGAGCTTGTCTGACAGAGGCAATAGTTGGTCCTTCTCCCCAGTAGTCTCTGCACTGGTGAGCTCTGGAGGCCTTCTGTTGGCGAAATGCGCCAATCCAGAAGGGCCAGATATATGGATTTGAGTTACTTTCTGCTGCTTTCTTCAAAAGTCGCTTTACGGTCTTCACAGCATTCTCTGCTTTTCCATTTGATCGTGGGTAGTATGGTGAGCCAGTCACATGGTGAAACTCATACTGACGAGCAAATTTCATGAATTCATGTCCTTCAAACGGCGGGCCATTGTCGGTGACAACCTTTTCTGGCCACTGTGTCCTTGAGTTTTCTGATGACATCAATAGCTCTTTTTTCATTAAGTCGATCAACTTCAAAGAAATTGGAGTAGTAGTCAACACAGATGATGAATGGTCTCCCATCCAGCTCAAATAAATCACAAGCAATCGTTTGCCAGGGTCGGTCAGGAATGTCGTATGGGATCATCGGTTGCCTCTGTTGTTTCGTGGCAAATTTTGCACAGACAGTGCAGCCAGATATATGAGTTTCAAAGTTATGATTCATCCCTGGCCAGGAAATGACTTCTCCAGCACGTCGTAAACACCCTTGGATGCCGATATGCCTGGAGTGAATTCTTTGCATCATGTCTTACTTCAATGCCTGGAACTAAATATAATTCATAAATGTACGCCATAGAACCATTTAAAACTTTTGATAAATGCTCATTTTCTCAAGTCATCAATTTATAGGGCAAATTAATGAAAAGTTTCCTCTTGAGCTATAAATAACTTTAATATATAAAGATTTATAACAGGGAGTGTTTTATTTGCACTGTGGTTGTTTTCAAATGCAGTGGCTAACACAAAATTAGAATAATGATGATGAATAACAAAAGCTCACGCATTGAAGGGTTAAATCGAAAAGCATAAGAGACGACTGAGCATATATCTGAGACTAAGCAGTTTAACTCACAATTCGACATAGCTCTTGTGCATCATGTTGTACAAAGGATTCATCTGTCCCCCAGCTGAAACACAAGACAGTTAATCAGGAAAAATCATAAAATAATTAGCAGCTGAACAGAATAGCATCACACTCATTTTTTTATTTCTTCATTTCTTATTTCTCTTTCCAGCCTCTCATTTCCACATCAACTTGCTTGTTTCTGTAAAACTTTCTCCACGTTGACCTCATTTCGTGTCTACACCAGTTAGATTTCCAGCTTATTCAAAAACTGCCAATAACATATTTCCAGCAATGCAGACCACAAATACGGCAGATATATTTCTACTAAATCAATGTGCAATCACTTAGTGCCCTTAAGTTACCCTTCACATAAATACATGAAGACATGGTCAAAAACCCAAGCCCAATTCGTACCCAAAAGATTTGGTCAGCTTCTTTGTACCAACAGGCTTATCGCTGAACTGAAGTTTATAGAAAACACGCTGTAAAGCCAGGGCAACACACTTTGACGGGTCATCCTTCTCAGTTGGCATTTGATAAACTGCCTAGAAACAAAACCAACCAGTCAGAAAACACACTAAATATCTGCAAGACACTCGTGAACACACAGTACACCTCAACTAAAGTAGAGGAAATGTAATAATAAGAGTCTAGATAAACAGCTTAGAAATGAACAACCAATCTAAAACCAACAGATTATGACTTCTAACTATGGTTTAACTTGCAGTGCAATTGATTAATGCCTTGTGCATTGTGGTTACGGCCCTATAGAAGTTATTAAGTTAGAAAATGTAATGCAATAAAAATGTATTTAGTGTTACCACAAATTTTTACAATGCACTCCAAAATGCACAGCAAAGTCTTAGTTTGCTGTTCGAATTTCAGTTCGTTCATTATCAGGTGATGAACCAGAAGATTGGAAATGGTGTCATGCCAATATGATTAGAACCTTGCTTAATAAAATCCTTCTGAGGTTGGCAGTAGTTACCATATTTATCACGTAAATGCACACTCAGATTCACTGAAGATGTAGGAAGTATCAACACTCCACCAATAATCCATATTATTACAGTCATAAGCTACAGAAGTTTTTTAAATCAGACTCGGCCACGACCAGACTTTAGTTGTAAAAATCACAAGCTGTAAAAGCACATAGAACTGGTTGGAGCTAATGAGATAAATACCTTAAAATAAGTTCATGGAAAAACCCAAATCATGTTTTAAATAACCAAATATATGCATCTAAATGATGCAATTTTCTTTAAATAATCAGGTATAAGTTGATGATTGCAGTAACCTTTCTGAGTTGATTTGTAAAGAAGAGAGACTGAAGAAGAGAGTCCATGTAGCAGGTGGCTCCTTGGTTCTTCAGACCAACAAACTTCAAGTCTTCTTCATGTTCCATACTGGAAACAGAAACATTTAAAGTTGTGAATGCTCAAACTACTGTAACACTAATGACAAGAACTGAGAGCTAAATACGGTAGCTCAAGCAACATCAGTTTATACTTTACTAAATGCAACTTAATATACCAAACATTTATAATTATGACCTTTAAGGAACTTATCAAAAGTATTGTGTTTATGGCTATTATAAAGGTGAAAAAGCTGCCATTCATGGCGAGTTGCAAACAGATTTTTGGGCTACAATGAAGAATGTTCCATGAAAGACCTCTGTGGAAAATTTTTCTAGAAAGACAGAACATCATGAGAAATGCAACAATGTTGAAAGCTGGAGTGGAGTGGATACAACATTACTAATCAGTAGGTCATGCATGATCTAATCTAATCTTATAATATGATTTCTATTAATGCTGCTGTCATAATTCACAAGGCATCAATTGATGGTCGCTTCAAGTGAGATCATAGTAGAAAAGCATGATCTGTTTGAAAAGCATGGTCAAAATCTGAAGTCAGGTATTGTGAGTTTTGGCATATGAGTTGTCTGAATGCTCCAATCTTGCTGACACTGCTCTGATGCCATTTCTCAACAATATGACCACTTGATTTTCAACACTAGTCAGACTAAAAGAAGGAAACACAGGTTGAGTTTGGTGCCCCACATGAGACTGAAGTGAACAAGCCTGGAACACCAGACACTGTTTTATTGACTTTAAAACTGTCTCAAAACAAAACTATCTCATGGTTCATGGAATGAACAAGTCTGAGAACCACAGCTTTGTGTGAAAAATGTTCTGCAAAATGATGCTCCCATGCAAGAAACTGCAAGTAAGCCAGTAGTTTCATAGACTGACAAAATAATCATGATCTTACGTGGAATTTTTATATTATCACTTGAGCAGACAAACCGCAAAGACTGGGTAGTACTTGGTTGGGTGCTCGTTCATAGAATACCCCGTGTCCACTCATAAATAGTAAGCATCACAAGATTTTGTTCATTTCCTATTCACAATTTATTCATGCTAGAATCTATAAAAAAATCCAACTCTTCCTTATTATTATTATTATTACTACTACTACTACTATTATTATTATTATTATTATTATCATAATATTGTATTATTGTTATTATAATTGTTATTATAATTGTTATTATTCTACTACTACTATTATTATTATTATTATCATAATATTGTATTATTGTTATTATAATTGTTATTATAATTGTTATTATTATTACTACTACTACTACTACTACAACTATTATTATTATTATCATTATCATTGTTACTAAGCAAATTTTTAATGTACATAGTCAAACAGAAATCTGAACCTGAAGGCATGAGTTAGCTGGATAATGCAGTTAGATAATCCAGATAAACATTTGAAATACAGTGATAAATGGTAAGTCCTAAGGTATTTCTTTAAGGAAGAATCTTGAGTAAGAGCTTTGAAGAAAGATTGATATTTCCATTCATGGGGACATTGGCCTGGAATGCATGAGAGCCCAAGACAGTTCTGCATCGTGGCTAAGCCAGAAGGCCCTTTCTGAAGATCACAAGCAGGAAGCCAATGCAGCTGACAGAGTAGGGTTAAGGGGTTTGTTTGAGGAGGTGCATGCAGCAAGACATGAACTAGGGAATTTTGGATGCACTGAAGCCTGCTAAATTCAAGATTTGAAATACCTAAAAAACTGGATTGGCATGCATAATCAAAGCAAAAGCAGATAAAAGAGCAAGCCATGTTGTGTCACATGTCTTTGGCCGGAGCTGACCAGATGCGTATTGCCGTATTGTGTACTGATGTATTGCCCTTGGTGATAGAAATAAAATTTTCAACCTCTGTTATGTGAGATTGGAAAGTGAAGCTTCTGTTCCAAATTACAGCAACTGTTTTGACAATTCTTAATAGCAGAACAGCAGTGCCAATGAGGTCAATACTGGAATGAGAAGGCATTGGTGTGGCACTGAGTGTCTTAATCTGACTCCTGTTACTATTACCACATTGCTAATACATTTCAATCAGGATTTCACTGCAGCCAATTATGAGTTAACCATCTGCACTGTAAAACTGTAAATGTTCAGAAACATTTTACTCATAAACTTTTAACTCTCATTGTAATCTTCCAATTCATTTAACGCACAAAACATACTATTACTGCTAGTAACAAACATGTAAGTTCACTGTCATCAAGTCAATCAAGGCTGATATAAAACAGTCAATAAGGCCACATGGAAGTGCAAAACATTACATACTACTAATATAGACAGTGTATGCAATATTATTACACTGTCAGTATAGCAAAGGAAAAATGTCTAAATGACAGTACATAATACTGTCATTTAAACTGTATAACAGCAATATCAGCTGTACAAATAACCTAAATTATAATAACTTGTAAGAGGCACAAAATCAAAAAGAGGACAAAATCAAAAAGAGGCACAAAATCAATAAAATATTCATTCCTCACAAGAGCAACCTGGTACAGCCGAACAGGAATGATTGTAATATTCACAGTGCTTGCTCTTAATCTATCTCAATTACACCTAAGATCTTTAACTAATGCCCCTTGGAAATATGAGGCATAAAATTAATAGTGGCCATGCTAGTCCAAGATAATTAACCATCCCACTTTGAAGCCTCTTTGTTGGACACCGCATAACAATTCATATTACAGTCATTTAACGAAAAATTTTAACAGTCAGTCAAAGATGAAAGCAAAAGGGCAGCAAGTCCCACTAAAAGGTGAACCTAATTAATTATGACAGATTCCAACATGGCATTTTAACAGTTACACATTACATCGGTTTTCATTAACTGGGCAAGTACAATGTTAAGCAAAATATTTACTCCAAGAAATGCCCAATGCGGCCAACAAATAACACTTCGCACGAATCTTAAACTGGTGCATGGTAGATAGGCTAGTTAGATCATTTGGCATAGAATTCCACACAGTGTGTCCAGTGAACCGTGTAGGCCTATGATATTTTACTGAAGATCTGGTGACCTGATTATGCAGTTCTGAGGTGATGTGGAAACAACCATCAAATTTAACAGGCAGAAATTATATTTAAATTTACACATAAATACACAAATTACCGGTTTGCTAATGGCTTATATGGGTGATATAATGAAAGTACGAAACGTGGTTTGGTGGCAGGACTACACTGTTGGTAAGCCACATTAGATCGCGCATTTCTGCAAAACGTTCAGATGCTTTAAATAAGATTGTAACGCCACGTTATACTGGATTATTAGAAGTAAGGGTAAATTTGCGAATAACATAGGTATATAAGAAAATTTTGCGGCAGCACGTTTTGTTATAGATATCTGCCAATATTTCTCGACGTCATGAGCCTTTAGAACACAGGATGGAATTAATTACCGTAATCGCCTTGTTTAGGCCAATTTCCTCCAAAAGCGAACTAGTTTCCTAACAAAAGCGAACTAGTTCTGTATATATGTGCAAATCAATATACAAATTAATAAATTCCTACAACAGTAATAAATTGTATTTTGTTCAAATACTCACTTTGTAGCCCCCCCTAAGAAACTTAACTTCAAAATGGCGATCACTTCCCAAGTGGATGACGTCACGAAGGCAGACGACAGGAACTGTGCGCGAATTTTCTTGGAAAATTTTCAGCATTTAAATAAATTAGATATCAAATTTACGCCAGAGAATTTAATGTAAACGTCAGCCAGTGCGGATGGCGAGCAGGTTTTGGGTAGCGTGCATCGTGTTTTCTTACGGAGAAGCTAATTTTAAAGACCTTCCAAAGGGACCTCGGGCAAGACGAGTTTTCTGAAATCAGATTTGTGAGATACGTGGATTTGGCTTTGGAAACTAGGCTATGAACTATTTTACACAGTTCTTTGAAAAGTACATGATAAAAGGGAAGTCTTGAGCGGCGCCAAACGCGTTCAAGTTGGTTACGTTGACGTCGAGCTGAAGCAATTCAGAGTTAAACCAAGACTTCGGGTCACGACTCACGAACAACAACTTTCTTCAGTTCAGTTAGAACGGATTGGAGAGTATGATTGAGGAGGGCATTCGCAGATAAGTTTGAGTCAGAAGTAGGAAGTGGGGAGCAGATGTCATTTTTGAAAGTGTAGACATCTGGTTGATACCAGAGTTTGGCATTTCAAAGCTAATTCGATAAAGCTCCAAAGAGTCCAAAATACATTGGCAAGCGCTATCATTAAAACCCAAAAAAATTCGAACATATATCTCCGATCCTACTATTATTGCATTTGCTGCCCATAAACAAGCGAATGATGTTCAAGACTGGACTAATTGCATACATTTCAGCCAACCTCACTATTTTCACTCTGTACTGACTTCCAAGACTTGTTTTTACTAGACCAGGTCTTCTGGCTGTCTAAATCTGACTTTCCCGGACATGGACACCTCTCTGCAGAGGTGCATTTTCTGTTGCTAGCCCTAGGGGTAAGGTGACAGCACTTGTTCTCCTTGATTTCTCTGCTGCCTTTGATATTGTGAACCTTTCTCTCCTTTTGCATCGTCTCCAGCACTGGTTTGGTGTTTCTGGTCCTGCCCTGCATTAAATTGCTATTTATCTCAGCCCATGCACTCAATCAGTGTATTTAAATGGACATTTTTCGTCTAGTGCTTTGTTGACCTGTGGTGTTCGCAGGATTTTGTACTTGGTCCTGTTTTGTTTACATTATAAGCTTACACCACACCTCTCTATAGGTACGCTGCCGGACAGTGGATATCATTTCTATGCGAATGATACCCAAATCTACATTTCACTTGACTGTCTTGTCACTCGTCTGTGCAGCTGTTGTCTGATGCCTTTGAGGAGCTGCAGTCTTGGATGGCGGCTAATAAACTCTTCCTTGACCCATTGAAGACTGAATTCTGCTGCGGGACACTCTAACTTAAGAAGTTTGAATGGTTTAAATCCTTAAAAAAGTATGGAAGTTTGGCTTAATTCATTAAAGTTGTATATAAATTTAAATGGTTTAAATCCTTAAAGATGTATAGAAGTTTGAATGGTGTAAACCCTTAAGGATGCATAGAAGTTTGAATAGCTTAAAACCTTAAAGGTGTATGGAGTTTTGAATGTCGTAAATCCTTAAATATGTATAGAAGTTTGAATGGCTTAAAATCCATTAACATGCATATGTCGAGTCTGAACTGCGTAAATCCTTAAAGATGTGTGGAAGTTTGAATGGCTTAAATCCTTAAAGATGTATGGAAGTTTGAACGGCGTAAATCCTTAAAGATGTATGGAAGTTTGAATGGCTTAAATCCTTAAAGATGTATGGAAATTTGAATGGTTTAAATCCTTAAAGATGTTTGAAAGATACTGCAGGTCGGTGGTCCAAGGCGAAGACTAAGAGCGGACACAACTAAACAGCATTCGAAAAACGGGACAGTCTCGGTAAGATCGGGACGTTTGATCAACCTAATATGTAGGTCTGTTGCCTTGACTGCATGAATCGCAAATATGGCGTACACAAACTACAGGCATATATGGGCCTTCTGCAGCGCTTCACGTATAGGCCCAGATGTTGGCAGGAAGGCTGAGATAGGCCCTTGCCTTTTTTCTTACTTGCCTTACTCCTTGCTATCTGCTGACTGTGAGGAAGCCTATATGCCTTTGCCTATGTAATTACATGTGTGTATATATATGTATGCATGTATGTATGTATGTGTATTTTTCTGTGTATGTATATATTAGTATGTACCATGTATGTGTATGTCTTGTAGCCGCACGACTGAGTGCACTGTCCTAGTTATCCATCTCTGCAACAGACATAACCTTTGTACTTCAACTCGCCACAGATCATTTTCGTTTTATTGATATCTGTTTCTAAATTATAGTTAGTGTGTGTGTGGGCGCGCGTGTGTGTGTGTATGTATGTATGTGTGTACGTTCGTGCGTGCGCGCGCGTGTGTGTGTGTGGGTGGGTGTACCTTAGCCAAGGCAATCATTAATCTTCGATTAATGAATACATTGTTCGGCAGTAGTTATGCAATTGTTAGGCTATTTAGTGACATTTATGTACAGTGCATGACTGCGTATTGTCGACACCGACAAGACGACGCCATCCATCATCTCCCCAACTTAAAAGCATAACTTAGCTTAGATCAGCCTTGGACTATGGCTAATAACCAAACACACGCCAATATAGACAACTTCTTCCTCCATATACTATATATATATATATATATATATATATATATATATATATATATATATATATATATATATATATATATATATATATATATATATATATATATTTATATATATATATGTATATATATATATATATATATATATATATATATATATATATATATATATATA
This sequence comes from Norana najaformis, assembly GCA_964023275.1. Taxonomy (NCBI): domain Eukaryota; kingdom Metazoa; phylum Annelida; class Clitellata; order Crassiclitellata; family Hormogastridae; genus Norana; species Norana najaformis. Next base: position 17,336,304 of record OZ029928.1, read on the forward strand.
TATATATATATGATACTGAGTTCTCTGCCCGAAGGCAGGTCCATTGGCTTTATGCCACCCGGGGATGAGATGAGTGAGGTGGTTTCTCGTTGCATTCCTTACAGACAACTGTGGGTGAGCAACTTGTCCAAGGTCGCTACGCAGTGGCTTGAGGCAGATTCGAAACCGCGACCCTTCGATTACGAAGCACCGACCCATACCACTACACCACCACGCCCCCACCATATATATATTATATATATTGCGGAGTTGTTTATATAGACCTATAGAGAGTGTTGTCCGCTAGATATACCTCGAGTTCTGTCTTTACAGCCGCTTGTAGGCCTAAATAGTTTATACTCTGCATAGTTAAAAATTATTTAATATCTATGGAAATATTTTCTTTCAGGTCGAGATCGAAGGGCCAGGTATGCAAGGGGACAGTCTATGGTGATAGTATATGGATGATAGTATCTATGATACTGTGATTACGCCACGTAGGCCTGTCCGTCTTTCTGTGTGCGTCTGCCAGTCAGTCTGTCTATTTCTCTACCCACCCATCCATCATTCCATCCATCCATTCTTCCTGGGTCACTCTGTATTCATCCATCTCCGTCCATCCATCATTCCATTCATCATTTTATTCATCATTCCATCCATCCATTCCTCCTACTCACTCTGTATCCGTCTCCTTCCGTCCGTCCCTTATTCCCTCCATCCATCGATTCATCTATCCATCGAAGCTACAATCATACAATCCTTACTTGCGAGGACACACTTTGCAAGACTGCGAATAGATAGACGGACAGAAAGAAAAAATATGCCTGTTGACACGTGACCTGTATTATTCAACAGCTGATATTTAACCTCAGAGCGTTGGCCCGAATCTAGCGACATTTCAACTCGACATCGTAGTCTGTATGCGCTCAGGTAACTATATTCTTGTGTCGTCAGCTGTTCGCTATCGACTTTGTGATATCAGCATTTCACGAATTCTAATTGTTATTCTGACTGCAGGTGTTGATAGAGTTGCTTCAAGAGAAGTAAATGTCTACGTCAGCCTGAACCATCGTAATCGTAACATTAAAACTCGAGATTGTTCCAGCGCCCGACGTAAGCTAAGTCGTACGAACCAGCTTATTCGCAGGCGCGCAGTCAAAACAAAATCGATAGGCAAAAGGGTTCAGTTTCCAGGTCAAGATCCAAAAGTCAGACGGAGAGATAGCGCGGCAGCTATAGGGGGTGGTGTTTGGGTTTAT
>OZ029928.1:17337551-17452795 GCA_964023275.1 Norana najaformis
ATCATACATAATATCATACATACATCATACATACATACATACATACATACATACATACATACATACATACATCCATACATACATACATACATACATATATCATACATACATACATACATACATACATACATACATACATACATACATACATACATACATACATACATACATACATATCATACATATCATACATACATACATACATACATACATACATACATACATACATACATACATACATACATACATACATATATCATACATATATCATACATACATACATACATACATACATACATACATACATACATACATACATACATACATACATACATACATATATCATACATACATACATACATACATACATACATACATATATCATACATATATCATACATATATCATACATATATCATACATACATCATACATACATCATACATACATACATACATACATACATACATACATACATATATCATACATACATACATACATACATACATACATACATACATACATACATACATACATACATACATACATATATCATACATACATACATACATACATACATACATACATACATACATACATACATATATCATACATATATCATACATATATCATACATACATCATACATACATACATACATACATACATATATCATACATATATCATACATATATCATACATACATCATACATACATCATACATACATACATACATACATACATACATACATACATACATACATACATACATACATACACAAACACATACAATCATACAACCATTCTTCTCCGTTTCGTGAAGCCCTACATTAAGCAGAGGTACAGTATGATCTCAAGAGCTCTTTGTATGCATAGTCTACGTCGGTTTGTGGCATTGCCAGCAGAAGTAAGTGTGGGGCCACGGTAGATATAAACCGGGCTGTGGAGCCCAAGCAACGGTAGTGTATGTTGTGTATTAAGATTGATGGTGATCGTTGTATGTGTCCAGTTTGCTGGTCATGCATATATTCATTAGCTCATAGGCGATTCGTGGCCGCTGTCCCCAGCCAATCTGCAGCTGCCTTCTCCACGGCTGCTTCCCAAGGGCCTTGTTATGTAACCCCGAATGACCGGAATTACATCTTTTCCATTCCAAACCGCACCATCCTTCCAAAGAAACAACGAGGCCTCCGACCTTATGTACATTAAAGGCTTTCTCCGGGTCTTCTAGCTGTAGCCAGCCATTGGAACATACTTGACAAATATAGCCTACGTGTCTACATACATACATACATACATATTATGTGTAGAAGAATAGATATATATGCTAATATAACGAGAAACCAATGTGATATACTTTAAATAAAGCGAATATGTCTATATACACATACATCGATTTATAATAACGTCACGAAAATGTATACAACGCCCACACATGAACCAATATGATATACTTGTAGCCTACTTGTCTCTATCATTTATATATATATATATATATATATATCTGATATACAGATTCGTGGAGATATATACATATAAATAACCAATATCGTATGCATGAAATGTGCATGACTAAATACTCATACAGGTATACATAAATATATGGCCCAATATATAACAAATTAGCCCAATACCTCTAAATTTGATGTGTGCATACAATTTTGTCTGTATTTATAATGGAACACCTAATATGTATATTTGTATATTAGCAGCGCTGCTGTGATGTTGTGAAGCATATAAAAGCGCTATATTAAGCGTATTGATATACAATCAGCGCTTGCGGAACTGTTGATTTATCCAAGAAATTATTAAAAGTAGGCCTACACATGCCTAGTTAGCTACATCGGTAAGTGCGCACGCCAAGGAGCCTCTGTGTGTGAGGATCCCAGGTTCGCGTCCCGGTCGTGGCTTATTTCAGAGATTTAAATCTCGGGCTAGTACGGTCCGTGCACGGGGACCTTAAATGGCGTGGCGCCCATTCAAACGGGCAGCGGTGGTAAAGGATCTCACGCGATAAATTCATTGCAAAATGAGCAGGGTCGATGCCATACGGTCGCTATATAAAACCTATACATTTACATTTTACTTCTGAAGGCTGGACAAAATCGACGCGTCTGTAAAAATCAGTCGCGATTAAAGCTAACACTTAGTCTGACTAACACTTAGATAAGTGCATCGCGAAACAGTTTGATGGATAGATCAACTGGACAGAAGCTTCTGCAGATGGGTGAGTTACCATCAACTGCGGTGTTGTATGACCGGTCTGTCCTTCTGGGTTTGTGGACCTCTTGCTCAATTATTCACATGTGAGTGAATGCGAATTATCATTAAAGTCAGTTGTTTTAATTAGTCATTAATTTATGTTTATTGTGGCTGTTACGATACAACACGGTATTTACACTTATTTAGGCAAAAACTCTATTCATTTTATTATCATTGCTGCCATTATCATTATTATTATTATTATTATTATTATTATAATGAACTATGATTTTTTTAGTTCAAACTGGTAAGGGTTGCTCTGGTTCTGTGTTTTTGGGGTTGACTGTACGTCTATTCTGTCTGGAGATTACTATTATTATGTATGTATTTATGTCTGTACGTTGTATGTATGTATGTATGTATGTATGTGTGTATGTATGTATGTATGTGTATGTATGTATGTATGTATGTATGTATGTATGTGTGTATGTATGTATGTATGTGTATGTATGTATGTGTGTATGTATGTATGTATGTATGTGTATGTATGTATGTATCTATGTATGTATGTATCTATGTATGTATGTGTGTATGTATGTATGTATGTGTATGTATGTATGTATGTATGTATGTATGTATGTGTGTATGTATGTATGTATGTGTATGTATGTATGTGTGTATGTATGTATGTATGTATGTGTATGTATGTATCTATGTATGTATGTATCTATGTATGTATGTGTGTATGTATGTATGTATGTGGATGTATGTATGTGTGTATGTATGTATGTATGTGTATATATGTATGTATCTATGTATGTATCTATGTATGTATGTGTGTATGTATGTATGCATGTATGTGTATGTATGTATCTATGTAGGTATGTATATATGTGTATGTGTGTATGTATGTATCTGTATGTATGTGTGTATGTATGTATGTATGTATGTATGTATTTATATATCTATGTATCTAAACAATAGATAATGAAATGCTTAGACACCTTTTAAACGCGTTCAATAAATGACATAATAAGTGCGAACTACGTATAGTTGATGAAATTTATTGATGCGGTTATAGAAGGTAAGGTTAATGACAAAGGCCCTTGCGGCCACAAGATGTCGCTAAAGAATAGATAACGAACTGCTTTCGTTACACACCTTTTAAACGCGTTCAACTGAACGCGAATTTGCTGTCAGTTCAATCAACGGCGAAGATCATCATCAAAAACAACGCTACCCAGAACAACTCTTTACTATCAACAGCAAGAAAGGTGTTCATGACAATTGAAAACGGCAGGACACAATAAACGAACAGAATTCAACAACAACCAGTAAAAGAAAAACATTAAAAACACAAAGAGAACAAAAGATATGAAGACTGCAGAAGAAAGTTTCTGATTGTCATTAACGGCTTTGATGGTATAGGACGAATTTATACCTTGGAAATTTCTTGCTTAAAGTAGCGACAAACCCAATAAGCTGGGGTCGACGTTATAGGCCGTGGCTGCCACAAGATGTCGTTACACGCTGGATACGGCAATGCTACATTTAGACACCTTTAAAACGACAACGATTGAGGCTATATAATTGTCAAAGACGCGAGTAATTTAATGTTATATGTGTTACTGGTCTTGTTGAATATGATAAGGTAGACTTTAACGGTCGTAGCAGGCACAAGTTGTCTTTAAACTATGGATGAAAATGTTGTACACGGCTTTAACATCCTTGTGAACGACGTTATATGTTCATCAACAGCGTTTAAACGAAGGCAAAATTCCGCCATTACCGTACGCGAGTAGTGCCAGTCCCAAGCCTGGATGGAGGAGGAGGGTGACGTCAACGGCCTTTGATGCCATAAGATGTCGTTAAACTGGGGAACTATACTAAATTCGAAGACCAACAGCTTTTGCTATGTATAGAAAATCCTGTTTAAGGTGTAGTAACGGCCGTGGCAGCCAAAAGATGTCGCTAAACAATAAATTATGAAATGCTTTCCTTAGACACCTTTTAAACGCTTTCGACCGATAATATAATTATCGCCAACTGCTTTTAACCATTGGTCCAAGAAATTAAAGTGCTCAAGGCAAAGTAAAAGTCAACGGCCCTGGAAGCCACAAGATGTCGCTAAACAAGAGATGACTACACTGTAAATGCTTTCCAACAATCGCCAATGAAAACAGTTCAAAATTTAAAGTTAAAACAGTACAAAAGGTGCTTACGATATCAAACACAGTGAGAACTTTACCAGATTTTTTCCAATCGACATCAACCTCCTTTTATGCCATAAGATGTCGTTAAACACTTGAAACCACTGACAAATCGAAGGCTGTGTCGGCGTGGTGTAAGTTCGAAGCCTGGATAAAAGAGGAGGCCGACGCTAATCATCTTCGTTAAACAGAAACTCCCTGCATACATACATACATAAGAGCAACCTACACACATAAACGGGGCGTTGATGATGCAATTGTAACATTACGTTACGTTACACTGTTCTCGTTCACAACTCTACGTTACACGCACTTAACCTAGGTCATAGAAAGGTCATGGTCCTATTTATAGAACAGTCTATTGTCTGTTCAGCTTGGACCGAATGCTCTGCGTGCTGGTCTTAACTATTTAGTCCACGTCGCCTAAGTTCGCGTTTAGTCTTAATGGACCAAAGAGAGAGATGGTGGCATCAGCTTTACGCATCACTGCGTTTGGTCACGGCTGCTGCATCGAATGCACTGGAGCAGAACGCCTTATGTGAGAACATCTTCATTGAAAAGCTCCCCAAATATTCAAAGATATTCGTCTAAATATACATTTATTAACCTCGGATGATTTTGTTGTGAAGGAAAGTTGCTGTTGGTCAACAGATGGAAGTTTGTGTTAGTCAATGGGGCCAGGTTAGCGGGACAGCTTGCCCCCTCTGTCTCTGTCTGTCTGTCTCAGTCTGTCTGTCTCTGTCTGTCTGTCTCTGTCTGTCTGTCTCTGTTTGTCTCTGTCTCTATCTCCGTCCGTCTGTCTCTGTCGCTGTCTCTCTCTCTGTCTCTCTCTCTCTGAGTAGATTCCACCCTCTGTCACATGGATCTTGACCTGGAACCAAACCATTCCTGCCCATCAATGTTGTTTTGACTGAGTGCCTCTGAGTAATCTGGTTCCCACGATTTGGCTTTCGTTGGGCGCTGTAGAAATCTCTTGGGTCTTGACCGGGAACCGAAACCTTCCTGCCTATCTATGTTGTTTTGACTGAGCGCTTCTGAGTAATCTTTCTACAGCGCCCAACAAAAGCTAAGTCATAGGAACCAGCTTATTCAGAGGCGCTAAGTCAAAACAAAATCGATAGGCAAAAGGGTTCGGTTCCAGGTCAAGATCCAGGAGTCAGGCAGTCAGACAGTCGGACGGCTACGGTGGATGGTGTTTGAAATTGAAGCGAGAAGAGAGATAAGGGGAAGAGGAAGAATCAGGATAAGATTTTTAGAAAAGAAATGTTTTCAGTCTTGAGTGAAAGACCAGCGCAGAAACTGAAAGAGGTGAAGTGTTTAATGCGCTGACCTTTTCGATTGGATTTATTCAAGTTTTAAAATTTTTAAAACTGTCCACGAAAAACACCTTTTAAGGCAATATATTGGTCGGGGTCTACGTGTGTGCGAGAGCATGCCGGCGGACTCCTTCACCTGTTCCAGCACTATTTGCATGCATCATCATTATCATCACCTGATATAGTCATAGATATGTGCAGCGCTTTTGATGAGGTAAATAAATGCGCTATATAAAGTGTCCTGTTACATCATCTCTGGCGTGACCCTGTCTGCACTGAGCGTTGCTATTTCCACACCATGTTGCCAACCGTTTCTGTTCTGGGCTCCAGTCTAAGGAAGCCCACAGTGGACACGCGATTATATTATTTTTATTTATCTAATCCTCACTAGATATACCTAGTGCGCATTAGATGATGATGATGATGATGATGATGATGATGATGACTAGGGTGATGGAAATGATGATGATGATGATGATGACGATGATGATGAGTTTTCTGCCCGAAGGTAGGTCCATTGGCTTTTATGCCACCCGGGGATGAGATGAGTGGGGTGGTTTTGCCGTTGCCTTCCTCACAGACAATCATGGGTGAGCAACTTGTCCAAGATCGCTGAGGCAGATTCGAACCCGCGACCCTCCGGTTACGAGGCACAGACCATACCACTACACCACCGCGTCTCATAAGATATAGATATTAAACATGTGGATATTAAAGATATAGATATTAAATGTGTAGATATTAAAGATATAGACATTAAATATTTAGATATTGATGATTTAGATATTAAATATGTAGATATCAAAGATATAGATATTAATTATATAGATATTAAAGATATAGATATTAAATATGTAGATATTAAAGATATAGATATTAAATATTTAGATATTGAAGATATAGATATTAAATATTTAGATATTGAAGATATAGATATTAAATATTTAGATATTGAAGATATAGATATTAAATATTTAGATATTGATGATTTAGATATTAAACATATAGATATCAAAGATATAGATGTTATAATACAGATATTAAATAAAATAATCGCATGTCCCTTATGGGCTACCCTAGGCATGTGTTTATTATGTAAACTAAACCTACAGAGTGCGCTAAAATTCGATTTATCTGGGCGTAGAACACAAGCGAAGGCTTGGAATTGTACCGGGTAGTCTAGCCCTATTAATAACTCCGTCTTGTTTGGGTGATAGTTTTGTCATCTTTGTTGACAACCTTGCATCCCCGCGACAAGTCCAGTGCATGTAAGCCACGGTCCGCTTAAGATGTCTGATTCATCCGACTCGCGCCATTCAAGCGCACACGCGATCAGACGTACTTCCCACACAAAAGTCTGGTTGTAAGCCCCGTTCCGCTTCAGTGATTTCGACGGATTTTGCGAGGACCTTAAACTTTGACCCATATTTATTTTCGAGTTGAATGTGTATTTAAAAACTCCTATATAAATATTAAAGATAATAAAAAGACAGCGACACTCACAACATAAAAATCAGTACACGTAATTTTCCGCTAATGTAGCATAGGTGTGATGAGTCAGCAAGTTTTGGGAAATCCAAAAATCCAGGAGTGGGTGAGTCAGCGAGTTTAGTTGTATAAAATCTGCTACAGTTACAATTATTGTCGTCAGAGAGACAGCCAGAGACATACACAAACAGACGCACAGATCAGCTGACTCACTCAGACAGACAGACACATACACACAGACATACAGACACACAAGCAGAATCACAGATAACCTGACGCAGACAGACAGGCAGAAAGACACACACAGGCACCTACACACAGACACACACACAGACAGACAGACACAAGCAGACCCAGAGATAAGCTGACACGCTCAGACAAACAGACAGACAAACAGACAGATAGACAAACAGACAGACAGACACATATATATGCAGTTCTATCGGGGACGAAACATGTGAAATAATCTATTGCAAACAAACAGATAAACCAAAACAGACAGAGACAGACACGGACACAGCCATACATACACAGCAAAAGAGAGACACACAGAAGAAGCACTAAAATATCTACCATAAAAACGGACCGCGAAAATCTAGAGCAGGCGTCAATAATTGTCTCGTTATGGAGAGTCCTTGACATTCTGAAGATGCTCTCGCTCTCCACATATCTTGCACTCAACCACACACCTGTTTCGCAAGCAAACACATGTCAACAATAGCGTGCGTCCATCCGTCATCTTTATCTGTCGGCCCTGTAAAGACGTAATCAACTTTAAAGCAAAATTAAGACGGATTTATGGCCATATAAGGGGCAGTTTGTGGGTTTATAGTTTCTGCTTAAAGGCGCTGGCTCATATCAAAGATTAAAAGATGATTAGCATCTCCCTCCTTCTTTGTCGCAGTTCAATCGTTCTTCCTTCGCGATTGAACGGTGATTTTTAATATATGAGCAGTAGTTCCTCAGTTTAACGACAGCTTATGTCATCAAAGGCCGTTGCCGTCGCCCTCCTCCTGTATCCAGGCTTGGGACTGGCACTACCCCGAAACAAGTCAGTGGAGGAGCTCGTCAAGATTAAATCTGTTGGCTATTATAGCGTCGACCCACCGCTTTTTAAAGGTGTCTGAATGTACCATTGTATTATCCAGTGTTTAACGTCATATTCTGGCTGCCAGAATCTGACGACCTCCCCACACGTGACATTAATGGTGTAACGAAGTTAGGTCGGTAGTTTCTGTTTAACGACGCTGTGTCATGACGAAGATGATAAGCGTCGCCCTCCTCTTTATCGAGGCTTGGGACTGGCAACACCTGACTAAAGGCAGTGGCGGAGTTGCACAGGATGTAGTTTGTACAATAATAATAATTAGCAACTTCTAATGCGCCAGTGTCTAATGCACAAGGCATCAACCGATGGCACACCAAAACAAGCCACAATCAGGTTGATATCCAGAAGGTCAGTCCGCACGACAGAGAGGCAGCCTATGGTGGATAAGCAATTTGAAACAGGTAAGTTTTAAGTTGAGAACGAAATGACAGAAGCGACTGAGCAGAACGAACAGACAGAGGGAGGGAATTCCAAACTTTTGGTCCAGCAACCGAAAATGCTCGTTTACCAAGAACAGTTCTAGTCCAAGGTATGACCAGAGAAATACAATCAGATGACCTTGCAGAATAATGGTAAGTCTGGGGAATAAGGATTGACTTCAAGTATTGTGGTTGGCCATAGTTCAATGTTTTATAAACTGTAAGTCCTAATTTGAAACAAATCCTTTGCTGAACAGGAAGCCAATGTAAAGACATAAGCACAGGGGTTATATGCTCATATTTAGAAGTATTTGTTATGGCTCTAGCCAAGGAGTTCTGAACTCTTTGGAGTTTCTGCATGTTTGATTTAGTGATACCAACAAGAATGGAGTTACAATAGTCAAGACGACTGGAGACCAATGCGTTAGCTAAGGATATTCTGGAAGACATGGGGACATAATGCCTAATTCTGCGTATGTCTCGAATATACATATACGATGACTTACAAATACCATTTACATATATAGTTTGTGAGGGACATGGTTGAATCGAAAACAACACCCAAGTCACGAGCAGTATCAGTCATCTCAATGAGTGAATCACCCAGTTTTACAGATTTAAGCCATTCGAATTTCTTAAGTTGCTGAGGAGTGCCAAGCAGTAGAAATTCAGTTTTCGAGGGGTTAAGGAGAAGTTTATTTGCCGCCATCCAAGACTGCAGCTCTTCAAATGCATCAGACAAGTTGCACAGACGAGTGACAAGTCAAACTGTCAAATGAGATGTAGATTTGGGTGTCATCAGCATAGAAATGATATCCCAGTGAATGATTGTCTAGCAGAGTACCTAGAGGTGTGGTGTATAATGTAAACAAAAGAGCACCAAGTACAGAACACTGCGGAACGCCACAAGTCAACGAGGCACTAGGTGAATAATGTCCATTTAAATATACAGATTGAGTGCGAGGGCTGAGATAAGTAGCAAACCAGTGTAGGGCAGGACCAGAAACTCCAAACCAATGTTGAAGACGATGCAAAAGGAGAGAGTGGTCGTCAGTATCAAAGGCAGCAGACAAATCAAGGAGAACAAGTGCAGTCACCTTACCCTTATCCACGGAGCACATGATGTCGTTATGAACAGCAAGCAGGGCAGATTCTGTTGAATGAAATTTACGGTATGCAGACTGAAATGGAGAAATTAGTGGGTTGGAAGAAAGGTGAGCTTGCATACGATTCAAAACTACCCCCGTTCAAGAATTTTAGGTATAAAATTCAAAGTTGAGATGGGTCTGTAATTAGACAGGTCACTTGGATCGAGAGAAGGTTTCTTTAGCAGAGGATGAACTATGGCATGAGCAAAACCAGAAGGAAAGGATCCCTCAAGCAATGAGAAATTGATAATTGATGTAATGGTTGGACCAAGGACATCAAAAGATTCTTTTAGGTAAGAAGTGGGAATGGTGTCTAGGAGAGAGGTTTTGTCAGGTGAAGAAAATATGAGTCTGAGGACCTCCGCAAGAGTTGTTGGCAGAAAGTAATCCAAGACTGCAGGAGAAGAACTAGGAAGAAGAAATTTATCACATAACAAACAACCATAAAATTTCAGCCTTATACCAGAAATCTTATCATCAAAAAAGGTCAAAAATTTACTGGCTAGCTCTTGGGTAGCACAGAACACGCCAAAAGATGAATTTAATTTCTCTCTGTGTAGTAATTTATTCAAAGCCATCCACAGAGTTTTTGGAGATGTAGAGCTTTCGGCAATTAAATTAGTTAAATATTCTGATTTTGCTGAAGAAACAAGTTTGCGCACAAGTTTACACTGTTGCTTAAACCTACTGAGATCTGAGGGAAGTCGAGAGTGGCGCCGCCAACGCTCTAACTGACTTCTGTGACGCCTAGCATCGGAAATGGCAGAGTTGAACCAAGGCTGTGGTGTGCACTCTACTACTCTTTTAGTTCTAAAAGGAATTTGTCTGTCAAGAAGCTCAGATAAAGTAGACTGGAACTGCATCCAGTTCATTAGCAGTTTGTGCAGGAGATAACCACAATGGAGATGTTAAGATATCATGCTTCAACTTATTTAAATCAATTTTATGCCAAGGACGAAATTTCATAGTTTTATAATTTGAGGGTGGTTTAAAAGGGAAGTCAAATTTTGAGGAAATTGCAATATGATCTGATAAATACGACTCAAGTGGCGAGACAGAATGAAGTGATTTTGAGTCAGAATGAGTTATCAAAACATCTACGGAGTGGCCTTTATTATGTGTAGGAAAGGTAACAAGTTGTTTCATGTCAAACCCTTCTAACATATCAAGAAATGATGAGGAATAATGACCAGCTGTATCAATATGAATATTAAAGTCACCAATAACAACTATTTCAGAGGGAGAGGAAATTAAATATTCAAGTAGTGGCTGGAATTCATCAAGAAAATCAGTCAAAGAGAGGGATGGGGGACGATAAATCTTTACAAGTAAAACCTGTTTGTTGCCAGAAATGAGCGTAGCAGCTAGGGCCTCAAATGACTTGGGTGTAGGAACAGGCAAAATGAATTTACGTAGTGGCAGATATGACTTGAAAAGAAAGGCGAGCCCTCCGCCTTTGCCGCTGCACCGAGGCTCATTCAGCATAGTGAAGGTTGGGGGAGTAAGATCAGAAATGAATCCAGTTGTGTCACTAGGCTGGAGCCACGTCTCAGTAAGAGCAAGTATGTGTAAAGAATTCTCACAAAGAAAATTATGAAGGACGGCAGCTTTACTACGAAGGGAACAAATGTTTAATAGACCAATATCCAAATGTTTAAGTCTAGCAGGTCCTGGATTGATTTCAACATCACCAGCCAAAAGAAGCAACAGAAACAAATACATAGACAACCCATGACGTGTCGCTGAAGATGTTTTACATGAATTTACATTTAACCCACGACGGAAAATAATGTTAGGGGAATTGCATAGTAGCAGAACGTATGGCCGAATTGAATAAGCAGTACTGGGAATCAGACAGTATGAATGAGCCTGAGCCAAATTCTTAAATAGACCAAACCGTAAGGACGCATGTGTAAAAGTGATAGACTTGTCTTCACCAGATTTTGCAAGCGGGACCAGGATGAACAAAATACAGTACCAAAGCAAACAGCATAATGAGGCACCCATAATACGAGATAGAATTGAAGTCACAAGAAAACCAGAACAGCTTGAACCATGCAACAAGTGAGAAGACGTGACCTAATTAGAGAAGAAAAGCGACAAATAAATAAAACCACAAACCACGGAAATTAAATTAAATCACAATTCAAAAATTGCAACCGACGCATAGACTGTCTCCCTGCCTCTCATATATATATATACATACACACATACGTACATAGATACAACATACAAACATAAATACATACATACATACATGCACACATACACATATACACATACATACATACATACATACATAGATGCAATGTACAAACATAAATACATACATACATACACATACATACATACACATACATACATACATACACATACATACATACATAGATGCAATGTACAAACATAAATACATACATACATACACATACATACATACACATACATACATACATACATACACATACATACACACATACAAACATAGATACAACGTAGAAAGATAAATACATACATACATACATACTACATACATACATACATACATCCATACTACATGCACACATACACAAATACATACATATATACATACACACATACATACATAGATACAATGTAGAAATCGTCTCCCTCGAGAATTGCGACTCCAGCTTCTTTCTCTCCCCCTCTCGGTGTTCCGTAGGCGCCTGAAGACTGTACTGTTTAACAGTGATTTTACTTTCTCGGGTCGGAAGCACCTCTGTTGAGTTTATCCTCTAAGAGGCGCTTTATAGATCTCAAATTACATTACAATTACAATTACAGAAGGTTTATGAGGGGACTAAATGGGCGTCTGGGGCAAAGCTTTAGTGGGAGCCAGAGAAAGCCTTGAACTCTTGATTTTGACATACAGCTGAACATTACGCAACAACCTGACCTCTGCGGATTTGATTTGAATGCATAAGCCAGTCTATCTGACATAGCTTTGTGTTGGAATTAAAGTTACATTTCTACACAGTACATTACACTACAATATTGTTTACTACTTCTAATGTAACATAATCTGAAGACTTCTATGGCGCCACTATCATAACACACAAGGCATCAATCAATGTTCGCTTCACAGTGATAATCAGTTGGACAGGTCGGGTCAAAAACCGAGAAATCAAGTATCTGTGCCAGGCTAAGCTGTACTGCCATAATGGCCTGATACAACATATTTAAATTTATATCTTAAACGGTAAGTTTAATAAATTCACTGATAAATTACTGAAAGTCAACACTTCTGCTTAGACGGAAACAGATGAGTTTGGATGGAGAATAAATGGCCAAATTGCAAAATTTACTAGGTAGAAACCATTTCTTATACATACATACATACATATATACACACACACACACACACACACACACACACACACACACACACACACACACACACACACACACACACACACACACACACACACACACACACACACACACACACACACACACACACACACACACACACACATATATATATATATATATATATATATATATATATATATATATATATATATATATATATATATATATATATATATATATATATATATATATATATATATATATATATAGAAAAGTGTACTGAAAATAAAATTATGCCAGATCTACTTGCTCCCTCTGTCTTCATCTTCGTAAATGACAGCGTCATCTGTTTCAAAGGAATGGGATGTGATTCTCCAGACATTTTCACATATTTCTTTAAAATAAAACTTTATTTAAAATATATTTGGCTAAAGGACCGCGAAACGAATGCTGTCAGACATCCGATGACATCGATGAAAGACTGTTGCAGAGTTGAGCCATTTGTAGTGTTAAGATTTTTATTTTGCCGGTGTGTACATTAACGTACAATAGTTGCTTATGGCGTACAATTGTATGTGCGGGATCCTTTGTGTAACCCTACACGGCGAAACTGTCCCCTTCCCCAAGCGACACCGGGCGGCCTACGCGGTGGAATGTTCCCTCGCGCCAATCAACGCCCTGGGTGGGCGAGGTCAGCGACACAGGATGGCTTCCCCCAATCCACACCGTGCGTGCTACATGGAGGAATGTTACCCTCGCGCCAAGCGACGCCTGGAGGCGTGAGTTCAGCGATAAAGGATAAAGTAGGCCTGGGAATGACACGTAGAATGGGGACATAAGCGGCGGATTACACATTATTTTATGTTCTTCACGAAAGATCACGTAGTGATCATCGCCTACTTCGAGGTGGGGGCCGCCACGTCCTTTGAAAATATAAAATGGGGCATGGCCGGATTGGCCTCCATTGGATCTGCCACTGAGAGTATATATATCACAGTATTATTTTTATAGTATTAATGTTTGTTAGATGCCATTGGTAGATATCTCCGTTGCCCATAAAAGTTGCGTGAGCATGCTCCTGCCTCGGCGTCACAGAGCCAACACTTTTGTATGTGTGTGTGTGTGTGAGAGAGAGAGAGAGAGAGAGAGAGAGAGAGAGAGAGAGAGAGAGAGAGAGACAGAGACAGAGACAGAGACAGAGAGAGAGAGAGACAGAGAGAGAGAGAGAGACAGAGAGGAAAGAGAGAGAGAGAGTCAGTCAGAAAGACAGACAGACAGAAACAAAGACAGCGACAGACAGAGGCTGAGAATAACTACATAGAGAAGTAGAAATAAGCACCAGACAACTACACGGAGATTTAGCTAAACGGACACTACGTATAGATAGACATAGACATTTAGGTATATAAATAAGGGCAACCAGATGGACTGATGCATAGATACAAGAATACGTACAGACGATGAATTACTACATAAATATGTTCGAGCGTACACACAAACATGCATGAATAATTAACAGGAAGACAGAAAGACTGATTGAAAGACAAACACCGGTTCTTAGGCTGAGAGTGCTCGGGCAATAAACTTGTCATCTGTACGCGTTTTTGCTCATCGAGTAAGTCAAACACAGGCTTGCCAATCGACATCACTTATACATCTCTCTGTCTGTCCATCTTTGTTTCTCTCTGTCTCTGTCTCTCTCTTTATGTCATTGTCTCTCTCTCGACATCACTTATTTATCCCTCCCTCCCTCCCTCCCTCGCTCCCTCCTTCGCTGCCTCCCTCTGTCTGTCTTTGTCTCTCTGTGTTTCTGTCTCAAGCATTCTGTCACACCCTGTCTCTGTCTGTCTTTGTATCTCTGTGTTTCTGTCTCAAGCATTCTCTCTCGCTCTCTGTCCCTGTCTATCTGTGTCTCTGTCTGTCTGTAATACAGACTGAATCATTGGCGCCCCCTGGCGAGCTTCGGGTCGATACATCTGCTGTCAGTTATGCACAAGAAGATTACATACAGCTCAAGAAATATTTCATCTGGATGTCTTAAGATAATAATCGTCGTCTACACATATATGCATACATACTTCACTTCATGCACACAGACATACATACATTCATACATACATTTACACATACATACATACATACATACATACATACATACATTCATGCATACATACATACATACATGCATACCTTCTTACATACATACATACACTCACGCAACCACGCATGCGGGCAATATAATACAAAGCAACCCACTTATACTTGTCGATGGATGACTCGGGGCATTTTCGCCGATTTTCTGTGAATTTTCAAAGTGCCATCTTTCTCTATGTAAAACGGTGCGACGCGATTGATATTCGTCCAGATTCCGGAAGCGGTCCCGGAAGCGGTCAAATGGACGATGAACTTTTGTAGCGCAATTTTTTTCTAATAATAACTCATCGACATATTCCAAATAAACTAGTAAAAAATATTAAAGTATGAAATGAAAAAATTATGCTAATTAATATTTATAAATGCTTAAATAACTGCAGCAATGTCCGGCAAGAAGATGCGTCCGGCTCCGCCCACTTCCGTTGCCAGGACAGAATTTCATGACTTGCATGAGATCTTGTAATCGTAATTCCAAGATTTCTACAGCGCCCAACGAAAGCCGCGCCGCGGGGACCAGCTTATTCACAGGCGCTCAGTCAAAACAAAATCAATAGGCAAAAGGGTTCGGTTCCGGGTCAAGATCCAAGTCAGGCAGAGAGACAGCATGGCAGCTACGGTGGGTGATGTTTGGGGCTGGAGAGCAGAGGCAGATAAGAGGAAGAAGGGGTGTCAGGATAGGATCTGTGGAAGAGGAATGTTTTCAGTTTTGAGTGAAAGGCCGAAGACATTGTCCGGCATGAAAGTTTGTCCGGTTCTGCATTATCCCATTTTGTAGCACTTTACTTGATGAACACATACTGATTTGACGTTGTAGACATTATTCCAAATGAGTAACTTTAAACTTAATGCTATATTTCGTGTTTTCCATAGCAGTGTTGTTTGTATTTATTTATTTAAAGCACTTATAACGCGCGCAATGTCAGTAAACCTGAATCTGAGGCGCGGAGAATAAGTTCTTGTACAAGAACTTACACAATTTACCAATGTGTAATGTTCCCCCAAACGTAAAATCTAAACCACAACGAATTTGTTTGTTCAAGCAAACACTCTCATGGATTCACCCTGCGAGACAGGGGCATGGTTTTGAATTGCCGAGCATCCATGTAATTCCAAGATTTCTACAGTGCCCAACGAAAGCCGCGCCGCGTGGACCAGCTTATTCACAGGCACTCAGTCAAAACAAAATCGATAGGCAAAAGGGTTTGCACTGCTTCATAAAAATCCTTCATCTTTCGCCGACTACAAATATAAACATTTGTAACTTCTCTTTTTAAATGTCTGCTTATCAACATCGTTTTAATCTTTACAACAGTTGATGTAATGTTGCTCCATATTCAGGACGTTTTAACTATATTTTAAAAGTTGGGCTGTAAGCTTATTTCACATTGTAGTTTGACCTGGTACTAAATTTTAAGTGTTTGTAAATTCTTCCTGGCTGAATCACTAGTTGGAAATCTTTAGACCCGAGGACGGTTTGTCGTGGTCAAGTCCCAGCCATGGACGTGCTTCAAACTTGTCACCTGACAGAATAAGAAAACTACTGTTAATAATGGCAAAAAACGGCACCGTGGACAATCTAGCCAGACTAAACAAATACACGCCATCCAATCCAGTGCTTAGCATCAGTAAGAGGCTCTTAACCTGGAGCTCTGTAAAACTTGGCAATGTTAATCAATTTTGTACGTGAGCACAAAAAACTTGCAAGTTTAAACAACCAATCATAACCTCGAGATTCTACATTGCCCAACGAAAGCTAAGTCGTGGGAACCAGTTTATTCACAGTCACTCAGTCGAGACAAAATCGATAGGCAAAAAGGATTTGGTTCCAGGTCAAGATCCAAGAGGCAGGCAGGCAGGCAGGCAGGCAGGCAGGCAGGCAGGCAGGCAGGCAGGCAGGCAGGCAGGCAGGCAGGCAGGCAGGCAGGTTTTTGGAATAGGATATGCCGGATAGGTAAGTTGAAGAAGAGGGATCAGGATAGGATGGGCAGAAGAGGAATGTTTTCAATTTTGATGGGAAGACCTGCACAGAGATTGCAAGGGGTGGTGTTGGTGAGTCTGTATGATGAATCAAATAATTGTCGTAATTCCAGTGAGAGTTTACCAACACACGCTAGAGCAAAAGTAATGCATTCAATCAAAACTAAGACAATAAGTCCTATGAATATACTGCATCACTATTATATATGATACAGACCATGATGAACTAGTTAGCTACATTGGTTAAAGAGTATGCCAAGGCGCCTCTGTATGTGGGAATCCCATTTCGCACACCGTCGTGGCTTATTTCAGAGATCTGACTCTCAGGCTGGCATGGTCCATACACAGGGACCTTAAATTGCGTGGCACCCACTCAAATGGGCAGCTGTTGGTCGCCCATTAAATTCATTGAAAAATAAGCAGGATCGAGTCCATGCGGTCACTATAGAAAATCGGGTATATTTACATTTTACCCATAAAAGCACTCGTACCATGCAGGCCGTGTGACTGGAAGTCCTCAATTCGAAGCTCGACACTGTGATCACTTAGCTCCTTCTTGTGCTTAGTGTTGTGGCGACCCATAACGACTAAGGCCATCGTAACCTGAAATTCAAATACTGGTTAATTAATGTCTTCCCTCAAATAGAGCAACCTTAAACAGCTCAGTTAAGGCAGTCAGTGTTTGAAGTAAGTCAAATACTGGTTACAAGTAATTATCATTTACTGCATAACCATGGCAGTCTCACACTAGAACTGAATTAATCTCAATAATGATCATGTATAATCATTATCTTTATTTGTGCAAACCAGAGGAAGCTGATGAAAACATCTAGAATGAATGGTGTGGGTACTTTGGAAATGTTAGGAAATTCCTGTAATTAATAATAATCTGCCCAAAGGGTATAAAACAAGAATTCTCTTAAATCTTGTGTGTCATGTGAGACAGGTTTCAACCATCTACTCACTGAAAACAATTCGGCATGTTATTTTAGCACAAAGAAACCATGACATACACTTTACTGATGAGATATCTCGCATATCTTAAGGTAGCTGTATCCAATAACTTTTGCCGCCCACTGAGGCAGCTGCTACAGCTAATACAGGCTGTCTAATATCATGACGATGAGACTGAATATTAGCTGGTACAGCGTATCGATTGTACTGCGTGCTACTGCATTTCATGTGTTTGACAGGTTCGTTGGGAGCCGTGACATAACTGGGCGTTAAGTGGATTCGTGTGTAAATAGGTTGCATGTAAACCAAACTAACTGCATATTACCTTTTCAAATTCTTTGTCTTGAATTTCCAATTTCGTTTGAATTCTCTCTCGTACTTTGCCGTAAGGTTCTTTCTGTTAACAAAACGAAAATTTTTAAAATTGCTTAATAACAGACTGTGGCTTTTCATAAAAGTTTGTACTTGTATGTGTGTTCTTTGGACAAATCTGTCAAATCATACCATCAATAATAGCATTCGACAGAGGCACATAATATAAAGTGCAATTAATAAGAACACAGACACTTCAATTTTGGCACAAGTTTCCATTTAGCCTTGATGTGGAAAGCGGAAAATCTAGTCCTGCAGAAATCAAAAACTCCCACAAATTTCACCAACAAAGTTTAGTATTGTCAGAAAAATACTGACCTATCAGAAACATAAAAAGCATCACACTCACATTTTTTATTCTTATGAAAAATGGAGTGCCGAACGTTGAGTAGATCTCCTACAGACCAAACACCCAAACAGAGATAAAAGCTGAGAAACTAAATGGCTGCAGCTTGGGTTTATGGGATAAAAAGCATCATGTGCGACTAACAACCTTTAGTTCAAAGTCTATATTGGCCAGTATTAAACAAAACAGTAACAGTATGCAGTGTGCGATTGGTTTTTGCTAAAACTGTTGCAAGTGACACCCAATGATGCAAGAGCAATTAACACGCTGGAAGGAGCGACGTGTTAACACGTCCCTTAGGTATCAACTCTTTCAAGTCAGTTCAGCGTCCCAGTAATATTTCCTGCCGCTTGGTATTAATAGTGGTCATGTTCTGTCACCTACTGAATACATATACGATTATTTTGGACACTCTCTAGGGCCTGGTATATCACATATAATGCTGAAGACTGAATGGGCCAAAGGAGCCGATTTTTTGCCTTACAGACGTGTATACACCTTCCTCTGGTATCAACTATTTATAGGCAGTTCGACGTTGCAATACTGTTTCCTGCCGCTTAGTGGAACTACTGGACACGTGCTGCCACCTACCGAATGCATATACGATTATTTTGGACACTCTCTGTAGCCACGAATATTGCATATATACCGAAGACTGAATGGACCAAATGCACTAATTTTCAGTCTTGTTACACACCACTGAGAAAGTCATTGACGTGGTACAGAAAGATGGTCCTACAGATGATTTACATGGCTGTAGCAGGGGTATAACTTCTCTACAAGAAGCTTGGAGGAACTAGGCGCCATAATATTACTCGGTCTCAGCTGTGAAGCCAAGATCGACCAGAGAGCCGCACCATCAACTGCCTTCAAGCATCACAAGGCATCGGACCTATTCAGACTCAGTGAACAGCACTATCTATCTGTATGTTATCTCAGCATCTGCAACCGAAGCAGGACCTTTGCAGGAAGTGTGTTGCTTGTAGGAAGCATAGAGAGCGCAAAGAAACGCGTTATTTTTGTGAAACTTGCCTCCCAGAGCCTAGTACTACATATAACATAGTACTACACCATGCATAGTACTATGTTTCAAAAAGTATCACACTGAACGTGATTTCTAGACGTCCTTCAGTGAAACAGTAAGATAAACACATAAAAGGAACAGTTATTTTTCATTCTTTGAACAAAAGGATGTCAAAAAAGAATAAATAAAAATTTCCACAATTTTTGTGTTTTTTGGCCTATATTAGCCGCGCCTATATATAAGAAATTGGCAAGCGGCCAATGTGTTAAAGACAATTTCCTGCCAGGTATTAACATTAAAAACACCAGAAAGCCGATTTAAAATCCGAGTTATTACCTTGTGAAAGTGGGCGACTGGAACAAGTATTTCATCTGAACTGAGGCCAGTCTCATCCTTTGGAATTTCCTCTATACGATATGTCTTTGTACCTTCTGAGTTAAGACAATCCAGTATGACGTCTGCTTCAGGAACATTGGTTATCTTGTGCGAACTAACTTCCAACAACCTTCCAACCAACAAACAGATTGAACATAAGCATTAAGTGAGTTCTGATGCATTCATTGTCTTAGTAACTGCCTGTCTGTCACTATCGCAATACCAACTTCAGCTGTAAAAAGTGTTTTCTATTCAGTCTCTGTATCAGCATGTATGTATATATGTAAGTATGTATCAAGACACTTAATATAGCACCTAGGTACCTCTCAAAGCAC
Organism: Norana najaformis; assembly: GCA_964023275.1. Classification (NCBI taxonomy): domain Eukaryota; kingdom Metazoa; phylum Annelida; class Clitellata; order Crassiclitellata; family Hormogastridae; genus Norana; species Norana najaformis. The sequence goes on from OZ029928.1 coordinate 17,358,307, forward strand.
TGAGACAAGCAATATAAACATGAACAGCCTGTAAAATTTTACTTCACCACAAGCACATGCACAATTTGAAAATGTTTTGATAATGTACAGCAATCACGACTGACCAAGAATATTCATCCGCATCATTTCTCTATCATTTAACTTTGGAGAAGCAAGCTGTCTTTCAGATATTATTTTATTACCTTAGTTTTCCTGAGCCATTTTCTGACAGCTGGACTTGTTTTTGAGCTTCATCTAACAGATCTTTAACTGTTCCATTCTTATTTGGATAAAGCACCAACTGTTCCTGTAAACAGACCAGTCAGTTTCTTAATTTAAGCAACAGGAAAATGAAATAGATGTTTAACAAAAACACTATATTTTCAGTTTCATCTTCAACCTAAACCAAACCAAAACTAACAACATGACCACTTTGGTCAGGACGCAGGACATTTTGGTGCTGCCATTACGGTGCTGGCTGTTTTGGCGCCATGACGTTTGGGTGCCAGAAGCACATCCAATGCCTGACCGTTAGTTAGTATAGGTATACTATAGGCTTGTGCAAGTTACCATTATACATTTTAATGAAATGAAGTTTTTAAATATTTTGAATACTGGGTCCAAAAATGTAGGTTTAAGTGGTAACAAATTTTATTTGGAACTGGACAAATATCACTCTACTTTTGCTTGTTGCACTTTCATTACAGAAAACAAATTACACAACAGTTTTAATGAATTTTGTAACCATTGAACTAACACCAGCAAATGCCTGCACACATTGCTAACTAGTCCACAAAAATGCTTTTCCTCATAAGTACTTGATAACTGATTATCTGTTGTCTAAGGTTTGTTAGCAATCACACAGGAATACAGCTGCTCACCAAAAACATTTTCTTGGACTTAGGAAAACAGTAATACCGAAATCAGTCTGCTATTATTCAACTTTAAACTCCCATCTACTTTATATATGTAACAGGAACTGAGACTGATCAAATATAGGAAGTCTAATGTCAAAAGAAACACTAATTACATGCTTATACTAGAGAATTCGGACAAAGATAATTAACAATAAATATAATGCAACCCAAGTAATTTAAGCATCTGCCTTCTACCTCATAGTAGATTAAGTCTAACTTAGGGTTTATGAACAAAACTGAAAACAAGATTACGGCACTGCAACCAAAATGTCTGGTGTCCAAATGCTGCTGGCACTCAAAAGTCAATCTCTGTGGTCAAATGTTCCATAACAACATACAGTAATCATTACATTGGTGAACACTGTTATAATTCAGAACACGGACATTAACGATAAATGCTAGTTATTTCATGCTGTTAATTATTACATGTTGTTGACGCTTTATATGGACAGATTTGCCACAAATAACCGCTCAGTTTCTTCAGCAATAGTGTACAGTTAGTGTAATCAGTGTTGGTGAATCAATTATTTACATAGAACCCCAGAAGACTGACCTCTTCTTTGAGTCGACTATTGACCCATGTGCATGGAAATGCTTTCCTATGCTTCAGTTCATCGATTTTGACGCTCAGCTAACACAGACATAAATAAGCTAAGCTAATCATTGATATAGTACATGCAAAAAGCACTCTGACAAAAATTTTAGCCAAGGTGCCAACTATACCAATCAGCATGTCATACTTGGGCAGCTATGGTATCCACTGATCCATTGCAGCTTGGAAACCAGGTAACGAATGAGTGCAAGAATGTAATCATGCAAACTATTATCAGTTCAACTCCTTGCATGCCCAGGCCCAAACTATTAGAGCCTACTCTTACATTCAATTAATACTACATAACAATGACTGATTCCTGTCATCTGTATTAGATTACAGGAATCAGGATTATTATTATCATCAGGGCTCTGTTCTCAGTGAATTCATGCTTATGGAGAGTCGTGGGTATGGAGATTGCCGAATACCTAATGATTACAACCATCACCAATGATGGCTGTTCAAAAATGAGTGAGATACTCAGACGGCATTTCAAAAATATTTTCACACCCCTAAGGTCAAAATAACAACATAAAACACAATCACTAAAGTGCAATTTCAGTGAAATCTGCACAAATGCAGAAGTAATTATCAAATTACCTTATAACTATGCATACAGATTCCTCTAGCACAATTCCTTGTGACAAACATACACACAGATGTCAACGGACACAACGATGGCACTCCCAAACCAACATCTGCACAAAACCACTTGCATGTACGTACAGCTAAAAAGGTATAATGCCCAGAAGCAAGGGATATGGAAAAAGTTTAGTACCCGTTGATAGTAAAGCTTTTTCGGTTGCTTTGGTTTACATCCTAAAACCATGTCTTTCAATGTTCCTTCAAACCAATACTTTAAGGCCGCTCCAGGCAGGTCTTTGTACCTAAACATAACAGCACACTAGTCCAGATTAATATATGAAAGATTGTCTGCCATTTTAGCACCCCAGACAAAAGGGCACACATATCCACATTATAAAAGAACAACCTAACAAATGATACACGGCAATGCTGATATGTCTAAAACCTGCTGAATAACATCTCGTTTTCCTAGTACTTTTTCATTCATTCACACACCTGCATATGCAGTGCTTACAATGACTTTTGTTTATCTTAGTACTTTTTCCTTCATTCAAATGCACCCATAATCCACACACAGCACTTTCAAGAGGCTCCTGATAGACACAGCTCGTCAAAGACAAATCAAAATGAGCTCACTTTTGAGATTTGAAAAACTGCAGTAAATATGGATCTGTGCCAAGGTATTCGGCAACGGCATTCGCAACCTGGTCATAGTTCATCATCTGAGATAACTGAAGCGTAAAGCCTGGGTCGGAGTAGGCCTCTGTATCATAGAACGTCACTTCTGTTCGAAAATACAACTCCCTATGTGCAAAATACAATTTCACCAAACAATAGTTTTGTTCCTTTCTAACATTTATCCTACCATTTTCATTTACTCTTCTCAGCTTTTTTTATTTTATAACGTTTTTACAACTGTCTAATGTGTTCACTATTACCAAATCCAAAAGATTCATTTTACATTTTGAAAGCACTGTTGACTCAAATTGGATTGCAAAAACTTGAAAATAATCCACAGCTATTTTGCTATTAATCATAGGAAGCATTCCTTTAATAAATTCCCAATTTTAAGTACTAAAGATCATTTCACTATACATTTAGGCATTTACCATTACTTGTTTATTCTAATACAGAGCCACGAACGGCTTCCTCTTGTGCTGGTACTCAGTCTAAAACTTACTATGGTGACAATTAACAATAATGATGTCGTAATTATAATTTCCTAACAAAAATAAAAGTCATAAAATGCTCCTAGTACCTGAAGAAACCTTTGGCAGTAGCAAAATCGTTTTTTTCGTTAATCAAATCGGGGTCATATCGCTGAAAGACAAGTATGTCACCATCCATCAGTTCATCCAGGACTTTCTCCAGCGGCTCAGTGAGTGGCTTAATCTCCTCGACCATGTTTGGCTTCACCTCCTGTGAAATATAAGAAATCATATTTAATACATTCATCTAGAAACAGCCATCAGCCATTTTCCTAGCATAAACCAAAGTACTAAAGTTTTAAACCCAGGCCGGTTCAACTGCCTACCACTTGTGGTCGCCTCTTTTGACACGAGTAACACATCAGTTCAGATAGAAAATTCACAGAATCACAAACAAGTCACAGCCCAAAGTTTTGAAACGAGTCCTCCAGGCAAATTATTCACCAACAAACCCAACTGATTCACAAAGTACTCTAATTAACAATCAAAAAATACACTCAGATGAGTCAAAGTCGTGGGAATCAGCACGTTACACAAGTCATCACTGGCTGAGTTAAACCCAGTCAAGTATGAATTACAAATAGAAAAGATATTTAACATTTAACTTATTCATTAAGAATTGTTATGGCAGAAACGTTTTACATGCAGTTTTACCTCAAAGAGCAGAATATCAGTTCCAGGTGGAAAGTTTCCTCTGTCCCAGAAAATCGGCAACAAAAAATCGCCTGAAATTAAACAATGCCTTTCACAGAAAATGGAAAACAACGCACAAATAGCAAACGTACAAATGCAATGTTTGAGAATTTGTTGTTTAGCCATGCAACAAAAGGTTGTCTGGTTGTTTGATTGCTACTGTCATGTTTGCACTTCAGCTGAAAGATCCTTCAACCGCCAAGTCCATGCCTCTCATGAGGAGAATGCAATAAATGACGAAATACAATTGCTTTACTATGAAGTTCCCTTATCTACATGCAGTTTATGACAGTAATAAGCTTTTATCTGCCTCTACCAGTCCATTTTCCTCATCACAGTTGTTAAAATTAAAGAAGAAGGCTCAGAATGGGATCAAAGAAAAGACACAGGGACCAAAGGAGGAAAGAATTAACACAGAGATGCAAACGTATGAAACTGAGACCCCAAACACAGAGTAATTGTAATCAGTAACTTTTAAACATGCCGGTGTCTAATGCACAATGCATCAACTGATGATGCATCAAAGCTAAGCATTTAAGTCTCAATGCTCTGAAAGACTGTCAAATCTGAACTGCAGTTCAGATTATACTTAAAGAAACTTACTTATTTTTTCAGCAATTGGAACGTAGACATGACCACAGTAAGTAATACTTCGTGACTTTGGGTCGTATTTCTTGAGGAACAAGAGGACATCATCTGAAACAATCAGCCTTTTGATCTTACATTAAAATGTCATCACAGAATTAAAATATGCCTTAAACTGCCTAAATGAATTTTTGAACTTCTGCACTAATTGCAGAAAAAAAGATTTTAAATTCAAGATTATTGTAACAGATTCAAAGCTCATCTTTCAAGTAAACTTTATGCATTTAAAATCGTCTGACTCAGCACACCTAGTAGGCTAGCTTGTACTGACACATCTGATGGAAGTTGGATATTACTTTGTTTAATTAACTTGGCTACATAATGGCACTAACAACTTGCAGTTGCAGCTACATTTTTATAAAAAGAACAATGCAGAAAATGAGTCAACTGTGAGTCATTATTAATAATAGTCAACACTATGAGTCAATTCATTGCAATGAATGCTTACTGTCTACATCAAATGCAGGCAACTGTGGAATATTCTTCATTTCAACTGTTTCCAGAAAGACTATCCAGGGTTCGATGTGATTTGCAAGATTTGCCATCTGAACATTTAAAATCAAGAAATAAATTACAGAAATGCAACCAGAAATTAATGATAAAAGACACTCCATCAAGTAAACAAAATTTAGTGTAATGTACAGTGTCTTTTGAAAATGTTGTGTGAAGAACTGTATATATAAATACACAGAGTTACACCTAAATATAAAGTAAAATATATTTCTAGAGTTGCAAATGGTTGCTGTTCAACCTCATTTTCAAAGCAGTCTAAAATACCTCAAAATACCTTAAGTTACACCCAGAATAACTCAAAATACCTTAAATTACACCCAAATAATAATCTTAATACATGCATTGGGCACAGTAGTTGCGTGAGTGTGCTACCTGCGTGAAAATACAGTAAATGTAAGCTTATTTTGTAAAATGAAACTCTACATATCTGAAAGGGGAAGTCGGTTCCAAGAGATGATCTCACATACAAGAAAACATAGGCTTGGCCATATTCTTGGCCAATGAACTTACCAAATATCAGTAGTTAATGCTGCTGCTTGTGAGGTTCTCAAAAGACACTATATAAATGCTTTGATAACAACAAATGTAAAAAGCTCACAAAAGAAGTTTCTTGTCACTTACTGTTATATTGTCCTCCAATTCAATATATGTCGGACGTATTGTCCTGTTCGGGCGTTTAACAAGCGGCCATGGGCGAATTTGGGACAGAGACAAATTCTATTATATCAGAAAATATTACACTAACATATTAATATATTATATTAACTACGCTGTTATATTATTAACATATTATAATAAAAACCTGATACTTCAGGGAATAGTAAAAAGCCCATTACACTTGGCAACAGCAATGTGCTATTCTGCTTGCTATAGTGGCACCTTTGAGTAGTTTCAACATTTTGGATGCTATAAATGTTTTTACTGATACAGTACAGTACAAGCGAACAGCCAGTTGCCATGTCACCTACAAGTTTCATACCAGTTCTGGCTGAATATGAAATCACGAGATTTGGAACAACAACTCAACAAGCAGCAAATGATATGGGAAAGAGCTCTGTACTTGTAACAAAATCTATGTGGAATGTTCTGACAGTTGCGTGAAAACTAGTTAAACACCAGCTAAATCACAGCAGGGTAATTCCCAATTACCCCAAAGACTTGTTATAGCACACTTCAACACAGCACAAATTCAAATATAACATGATCAGGGATTAATACACTAACAGAAAATGATACGGATGATATGAATTTTTCTTTATACAGAGGTACTTGATATGTTTCCCAAAGAGTGCTACAACGAGTATCTGGTGGAGTTTAAACACACAATTGTTTCATGTTGGTATAATCAAAATAAGAAGAAAAACAAATGATTAGAAACTTACATAACCCTTGCTCAAGAGTTCGAGAAGAATCCCAAGTGTTGCAGATTTTTGGACAAAGAACGGTCTGACAGAAAACAAGCCAAAATTAACAAAGACAGTTATTATATTCTAAAACCAACATACTTTCAGTTTTACTGAGCATGGCTTCTTTATGTAACTGACAAAGACTATGCCCTATATCTGGTTCTGCCGTCTGGATCTCTATCCCTCCCCCAGTCTGCACCTCAGGATTCAAATTTTTCTTAAAACATTTGCCTCTGATTCAATTTATTTCTGCCTCTGATTCAAATTTATTTATGCCACTGATTCAATTTTTTATGCCTGGCACGTTAATCTCTTAATGTTCATTTGTTCCATTTGTCTCACCATCAACCACTATAGCTATTTTAGGTCCAAGTTTCGCAAATCTCATATCAAAAGGAAACACCAACCACACAAGTTTGAGAGGTTCTTGCTATGCAAACGACCAGTAACACCATATAACACAGCCAACTGTATGTATATGTGTACGTACAGAGTACGAGTAACATAGCACCTGTTAAGTACCTCGCAAATCTGCTAGTCTGAGCAGTGTTAAATTTCATTAAGAACAATATCAAACTTACCTGTAAGTTACACTTTCTATACTGAACAGGTCCAAACCATGATGGTCTTCAAATGCCTTTTCGATGATGACCTGGATTCGCATGCATAGCTGCTCGTTTTCTTCATTATTCATTTCGCTAAACACAAGAACAACACCAATAACATAAAAATCTAAATCTACAGCATTTAGCAGCTTCAGTTTAAGTAAATCTTGGTCACATGGTTTCCATTTTATTCACAAAGTAAAAATTACTAAAACCAGATTCATATAAAGCACCAAAAAGCTCTGTTCTGTATCAGTGTCCTTAGTGTCCAGTGAGTGTTTTTCCCTCATCAACAACTAATTCAAACTTCAGTGTGGCCAAATTTAATCTTCAAACTAGGAGATCAAGCACCATGCCTTGGAGATGCATTGGTGAGAAACAAGTATAACAGACGAGCGTCTACGTGAATTCACCTTCCAGCTAAATGAACTGTTATCGTTTATCTTATAAAGCAAAATGTATTGTAAATAATACAAAAGTATCAGACAAAACAAAAACTAACTTTTCTTCCATGAATATATTCTTCAGGAAATCTGGTACACTTTCCTCAGCGACTGGTGCCAGAACCATGTCTGGAACAAACCAATTTAATCCACAAAACTTTGAACTTGAATTTTAAACACGAGAGAGGACAGATGATTTAAGTCAAGGAAGATGTTTCAGTAAAGTATTTGTTCATTAAATTATAATCCAAATAAAAAATTTAAAAGAATTATTAATTCCTTTAATAATTAATGAATAATAAAAACTGGTCTGAATGTTAGGAGGTGGCCAAGCCAGTTAGTGCATGTAAGGTGCCACATAGAAATGGCATGTAGAAATCCAAATGCAATTCATTTTAATGAAAATTAAAGAAAACACGCATTTATTTCTTGTTTTCGTATGGCAAGCACAACATTTCTTAGTTTTACTTTTGGCATCACAACATGAACAGCTCAAGTTACAGCATGTGATCAGAAGACTGCCACATAACAAAATGTCAAGGGACTTACCGATGTGTGACTTGCGAATGTAAACGAGCATGTAAGCATTGGTACCCTGGCGCACAATGATGTCATCGTCATGACCACCAAAGTTGTGCTCGATAGCATCATTCTTTTCACATCGTGAAACGACGTCGTCGTCAAATTTAAACCACTACACGGAAAAGAACATTGCAGAAATTTGCAATTGTTCAAGAAACCATTTAAAATTCAAGTTTTCACCAAGACAGTCAATCATTTGTTACATGTTTACACACTGAGGCACCAATCTCCAGTTCTGCAAATCTACATAACAAGATCTTATCTGTGTAGTCAAGGTAGTCAACAGGTTTGAGTGCTCATCTTGCAATGTGCAAAGTGGGTTCAAGCCTCCTGGAGAGACCGACAGTTACTGTGTAGGGACCTTGAGCAATTTCTTCACACAAAGTTGCTCAGCGCTATAGAACGAAGGCTTGTAAATCAGACCATAATGCTTAATAAATACAGAAATAATAACAATTATAATAGCAGCCAAAAACTGAGCAGCTTGTTTTTCCTGTTCTATAAATTCACCAAATTATTAAACAAACTGAAACCATGATTTCCTGTTGACTGACCTTGCCATCCCCCTTTGGGTTGATGTAGACGACGTAGTGGCCACCGTGATTATCACCACTGTGTACTAGAACAGCATGCAGTATGTAGTCGGCTGGGTCATTGGGATCGGCTGACTGCAAGAACGGATCTAGGCTCAAATGTTCTGGAAATTCGAACCTACAACATACGTTCCACATTCCAAAGATCAGCTAAAGCTCAAGTCATCAAATCTAAAGTCAAACAGGCAATTCTCTAAAGGGGCTATATAAATTGTCCTTTCACAATTAGGTAAATTACAAAATCATATAATTTTTGGCTTCTAAAAGGTGCTGTATACTGTACAATGTCACATACAAGTCAATGGCATATCTAATCTCACCCCTACATTTTTCAAGAGAGGAAATGTCTAGCTCACTTGCGTCTGACCCTCTCTTTTACTTTATCAACATTTCACTCCATACTTAGTTAGTATGCCAGGAGATAATAAATTGACAATTAATTTAAATTAAGACTAACCGGTCATTGACTTTAACGTTATTGTCTGTCATCGGATCATACTGAAATCGCATGAGTTGCAGGTGGAGAACGGGTGGAAATGAAATAAAGATTACACTTTTCTCTGCCTCCTATCATCAGAAAAAACAATGCTACAATGTTTAACACAAGTATCCAGCAAAACTGAACATTTCTGTTACACTTCATCAAATTACTATGCACATCAGAGTTTCAAAAGCCAGTACTAACCCAAAAACTGATCTTATAATACATGTAAACATTAAAAAATGTTACAAATCAAGTAAATGAAAATAAGATTTAAGAACAAAGGCTTAATACATCCTTGAACATACTGCTGATATATAAAAATGTGATAAAACCACATTGCCTAATACACCAGAAGTGTTTATGCCTGGTGTTGATGATGAAATACACTGGCATGTGCAGGAAGTTAAGTGCTATCAAGTCTGGGTAGTACTTGGATGGGTGCTCGTTCATAGAATACCCCCCCAACCTGGTGTCCACTCAACCCTCAATCCCACTGCAGTTGGTAAATTAGCACCGATGTAAGTTTGGAAGAAACTGAAGAGTTCTGTCACTGCATCATTGTGGCCTTGTTTCATTGAAAGCTTTGACTGAGATCACACTTCTAAGGATTTTTATAAAAGTGTACCATCAATTTACCTTTAACAAAAAAATTCTACAGCAACTACAATTTGGTCAACACCAAAGCTAACTAGTTCTCCATTTCTGTTTAACTAAATCAACTGTTCTTGAACAGTGTAGAAAGCAGAAACAGATGATTAAAGTACTGAAGTAAATGGTTAGAGTACTGATTGTACTGTTGAGATAATACCTGCAGCCCATGTGGCCCTGCATTGTAACGATTATCACCCTCAAGTGATTCAACGGCGATGTAATCTTTGAACGACTCTAAAACTGCACCAACCAAAGAACACAATTATGCAATAACAAATAAGACAAAAACAATAAAAGAACAATAAAAGGAAACTAAATTATCTTATTTTGTGTTCTTAAATACTTGTAAACCGACGTGCGATTAGCTATTGGTTAATAAAGAATATACTTACTTACTTACTTACTCATAAACAATAAAAGAATAATAAAAGTAATCAAACTGCCTCTTTGAAATTCCTGTGCAAAAACAACAGTTTAGGGTCTGTCAACATTTTGAGATTGGCTTTTTTAACCAGTCTATGAAGATCACGTGAGAAATGCTGTTGAAATGTTTTTTAAATCTAAAAAATACTTGTAAGTGTCACAGGTGAAAACATGGCTCAGCTGCAGTAAAATGTAGAGTTACCAATGAGTATAAGATAAGGAGTAGTGAATTGACACAAGGAATGGCAGAAACAATAACAAAAGAAGTCACGTGACTTACTATTTTGTTTGCCTTTGATGTTCAGTTGGATGTCATAGAAGGTTTCGTTTCTAGATGAGAAATGGTTTACGTGCTTGCATTTAATGGATGACTGAAAATTTAAAAATGCTGCACAGTTTAGCAAAATTTTGACACCTCTGACAGACTATAGAAATGTCCAGTTCTATTATTATTATTAATCAGATACTTATATCATGCTAGTTTATGAATTCACCTCAAAAGTGTGATTACACAAGATTACCTTATATTACAAGGAATTGTAAAAACAAATCCATTTCAACCAAAAAAACATATGTTCCTAAGCAACTTGCCTGTGTCAGTCCTTCGAAGAGCTGTGGGATAGTTCCTTCCACAGACGTGCCTCTCATCTTACTTTCTAGATTTTCGAGCAACTATTTAATCACAAAACACCCACATAATTGTTCAAAGAAACAGTTCTCTCACTAATTAATCACGTCAATCCCACCTATGAAACCCATCTCCTTCTAAATGTTTTCTGCCCATTCACATAACCAATAGTGACACTCTTCCTGGTGCCAGACCTTTTCCTTCAACCTGTTATATCCATCTACTACCATCCACTGCGGCAACATTCTCTTCTCTTGTTAAGACCTAATTGTCTAAATGTCTTAGGCAGCCATGTTAATAGCGCTTTTGAGGGATGCCTAAAATGTGCTTTATAAAAGTTCAGATACATACATACAAGCTGTGGTATTCATACAGCATCAAATTCAGTCATATCAAAATGCTTAAAAACATCAGCTTATCAATAAAACTCTAGTCCATTCAACATCAGTACTTCAATGCCTGGAACTAAATATAATTCATAAATGTACGCCATAGAACCATTTAAAACTTTTGATAAATGCTCATTTTCTCAAGTCATCAATTTGTAGGACAAATTGATGAAAAGTTTCCTCTTGAGCTATAAATAACTTCAATATATAAAGATTTATGACAGGGAGTGTTTTATTCGCACTGTGGTTGTTTTCAAATGCAGTGGCCAACACAAAATTAGAATAATGCTGATGAATAACAAAAGCTCACGCATTGAAGGGTTAAATCGAAAAGCATAAGAGATGACTGAGCACATATCTGAGACCAAGCAGTTTAACTTACGATTCGGCAAAGCTCCTGTGCGTCGTGCTGAACAAAAGATTCATGTTCTCCCCAGCTGAAACACAAGACAGTTAATCAGGAAAAATCATAAAATAATTAGCAGCTGAAGAGAATAGCATCACACTCATTTTTTCATTTCTTCATTTCTTATTTCTCTTTCCAGCCTCTCATTTCCACATCAACTTGCTTGTTTCTGTAAAACTTTCTCCACGTTGACCTCATTTCGTGTCTACACCAGTTAAATTTCCAGCTTATTCAAAAACTGCCAATAACATATTTCCAGCAATGCAGACCACAAATACGGCAGATATATTTCTACTAAATCAATGTGCAATCACTTATTGCCCTTAAGTTACCCTTCACATAAATACATAAAGACATGGTCAAAAACCCAAGCCAAATTCGTACCCAAAAGACTTGGTCAGCTTCCTTGTACCAACAGGCTTATCGCTGAACTGAAGTTTATAGAAAACACGCTGTAAAGCCAGCGCCACATGCTTTGACGGGTCATCCGTCTCAGTTGGGATTTGATAAACAGCCTAGAAACAAAACCAACCAGTCAGAAACCACACTAAATATCTGCAAGACACTCGTGAACACACAGTACACCTCAACTAAAGTAGAGGAAATGTAATAATAAGAGTCTAGATAAACAGCTTAGAAATGAACAACCAATCTAAAACCAACAGATTATGACTTCTAACTATGGTTTAACTTGCAGTGCCATTGATTAATGCCTTGTGCATTGTGGTTACGGCCCTATAGAAGTTATTAAGTTAGAAAATGTAATGCAATAAAAATGTATTTAGTGTTACCACAAATTTTTACAATGCACTCCAAAATGCACAGCAAAATCTTAGTTTGCTGTTCGAATTTCAGTTCGTTCATTATCAGGTGATGAACCAGAAGATTGGAAATGGTGTCATGCCAATATGATTAGAACCTTGCTTAATAAAATCTTTCTGAGGTTGGCAGTAGTTACCACATTTATGACATAAACGCACACTCAGAGTCACTGAAGATGTAGGAAGTATCAACACTCCACCAATAATCCATATTATTACAGTCACAAGCTACAGAAGTTTTTTAAATCAGACTCGGCCACGACCAGACTTTAGTTGTAAAAATCACAAGCTGTAAAAGCACATAGAACTGGTTGGTGCTAATGAGACAAATACCTTAAAATAAGTTCATGGAAAACCTAAATCATGTTTTAAATAACCAAATATATGCATCTAAATGATGCAATTTTCTTTAAATAATCAGGTTTAGGTTGATGATTACAGTAACCTTTCTCAATTGATTTGTAAAGTAGAGCGTTTGCAGAAGAGAGTTCATGTAGCAGGTGGCTCCTTGGTTCTTTAGACCAACAAACTTCCCGTCTTCTTCACGTTCCATACTGGAAACAGAAACATTTAAAGTTGTGAATGCTCAAACTACTGTAACACTAATGACAAGAACTGAGAGCTAAATAGCTCAAGCAACATCAGTTTATACTTTACTAAATGCAACTTAATATACCAAACATTTATAATTATGACCTTTAAGGAACTTATCGAAAGTATTGTGTTTATGGCTATTATAAAGGTGAAAAAGCTGCCATTCATGGCGAGTTGCAAACAGATTTTTGGGTTACAATGAAGAATGTTCCATGAAAGACCTCTGTGGAAAATTTTTCTAGAAAGACAGAACATCATGAGAAATGCAACAATGTTGAAAGCTGGAGTGGAGTGGATACAACATTACTAATCAGTAGGCCATGCATGATCTAATCTAATCTTATAATATGATTTCTATAATGCTGCTGTCATAATTCACAAGGCATCAATCGATGGTCGCTTCAAGTGAGATCATAGTAGAAAAGCATGATCTGTTTGAAAAGCCTGGTCAAAATCTGAAGTCAGGTATTGTGAGTTTTGGCATATGAGTTGTCTGAATGCTCCAATCTTGCTGACACTGCTCTGATGCCATTTCTCAACAATATGACCACTTGATTTTCAACACTAGTCAGACTAAAAGAAGGAAACGCAGGTTGAGTTTGGTGCCCCACATGAGACTCAAGTGAACAAGCCTAGAACACCAGATACTGTTTTACTGACTTCAAAACTATCTCAAAACAAAACTATCTCATGGTTCATGTAATGAACAAGTTTGAGAACCACAGCTCTGTGTGAAAAATGTTCTGCAAAATGATGCTCCCATGCAAGAAACTGCAAGTAAGCCAGTAGTTTCATAGACTGACAAAATAATCATGATCTTACATGGAATTTTTATATTATCACTTGAGCAGGCAAACCGCAAAGACTGGGTAGTACTTGGATGGGTGCTCATTCATAGAATACCCCGTGTCCACTCATAAATAGTAAGCATCACAAGATTTTGTTCATTTCCTATTCACAATTTATTCATGCTAGAATCTATCAAAAAAATCCAACTCTTCCTTATTATTATTATTATTACTACTACTACTATTATTATTATTATCATAATATTGTATTATTGTTATCATAATTGTTATTATAATTGTTATTATTCTACTACTACTATTATTATTATTATTATCATAATATTGTATTATTGTTATTATAATTGTTATTATTATTATTACTACTACTACTACTACAACAACTATTATTATTATTATCATTATCATTGTTACTAAGCAAATTTTTAATGTACATAGTCAAACATAAATCTGAACCTGAAGGCATGAGTTAGCTGGATGATAATGCAGTTAGATAATCCAGATAAACATTTGAAAGACAGTGATAAATGGTAAATTCAAAGGTATTTCTTTAAGGAAGAATCTTGAGTAAGAGCTTTGAAGAAAGATTGATATTTCCATTCATGGGGACATTGGCCTGGAATGCATGAGAGCCCAAGACAGTTCTGCATCGTGGCTAAGCCAGAAGGCCCCTTCTGAAGATCACAAGCAGGAAGCCAATGCAGCTGACAATGTAGGGTTAAGGGGTTTGTTTTGAGGAGGTGCATGCAGCAAGACATGAACTAGGGAATTTTGGATGTGTTGAAGCCTGCTAAATTCAAGATTTGAGATACCTAAAAAACTGAATTGGCATAATCAAAGCAAAAGCAGATAAAAGAGCAAGCCATGTTGTGTCACATGTCTTTGGCCGGAGCTGACCAGATGCGTATTGCCGTATTGTGTACTGATGTATTGCCCTTGGTGATAGAAATAAAATTTGCAACCTCTGTTATGTGAGATTGGAAAGTGAAGCTTCTGTTCCAAATTACAGCAACTTTTTGAGAATTCTTAATAGCAGAACAGCAGTGCCAATGAGGTCAATACTGGAATGAGAAGGCATTGGTGTGGCACTGACAGTGTCTTAATCTGACTCCTGTTACTATTACCACATTGCTAATACATTTCAATCAGGATTTCACTGCAGCCAATTATGAGTTAACCGTCTGCACTGTAAAACTGTAAATGTTCAGAAACATTTTACTCATAAACTTTTAACTCTCAATGTAATCTTCCAATTCATTTAACGCACAAAACATACTATTACTGCTAGTAACAAACATGTAAGGTCACTGTCATCAAGTCAATCAAGACTGATATAAAACAGTCAATAAGGCCACCAAGCACACATGGAAGTGCAAAACATTACATACTACTAATACAGACAGTGTATGCCATATTATTACACTGTCAGTATAGCAAAGGAAAAAAGTCTAAATGACAGTACATAATACTGTTATTTAAACTGTATAACAGCAATATCAGCTGTACGAATAACCTAAATTATAATAACTTGTAAGAGGCACAAAATCAAACAGAGGACAAAATCAAAAAGAGGCACACAATCAATAAAATATTCATTCCTCACAAGAGCAACCTGGTACAGCCGAACAGGACTGAATGTAATATTCACAGTGCTTGCTCTTAATCTATCTCAGTTACACCTAAGATCTTTAACTAATGCCCCTTGGAAATATGAGGCATAAAGTTAACAGTGGCCATAATAGTCCAAGATAATTAACCATCCCACTTTGAAGCCTCTTTGTTGGACACGGCATAACAATTCATATTACAGTCATTTAAGGAAAAATTTTAACAGCCAGTCAAAGATGAAAGCAAAAGGACAGCAAGCCCACTAACAGGTGAACCTAATTAATTATGACAGATTCCAACATGGCATTTTAACAGTTACACATTACCGGTACATCGGTTTTCATTAACTGGGCAAGTACAATGTTAAGCAAAATATTTTCTCCAAGAAATGCCCAATGCGGCCAACAAATAACACTTCACACGAATCTTCAACTGGTGCATGGTAGATAGGCTAGTTAGATCATTTGGCATAGAATTCCACACAGTGTGTCCAGTGAACCGTCTAGGCCTATGATATTTTACTGAAGATCTGGCGACCTGATCATGCAGTTCTGAGGTGATGTGGAAACAACCACCAAATTTAACAGGCAGTAAATTATATATAAATTTACACATAAATACACAAATTACCGGTTTGCAAATGGCTTATATGGGTGATATAATGAAAGTACGAAACGTGGTTTGGTGGCAGGACTACACTGTTGGTAAGCCACATTAGATCGCGCATTTCTGCAAAACGTTCAGATGCTTTAAATAAGATTGTAACGCCACGTTATACTGGAATATTAGAAGTAAGGGTAAATTTGCGAATAAGACAGGTATATAAGAAAACTTTGTAGCCGCTCGTTTTATTCGAGTATCTGCCAGTATTTCTCGACATGATGAGCCTTCAGAACGCGGGAAGGAATTAATTACCGTAATCGCCTTGTTTAGGCCAATTTCCTTCATAAGCGAACTAGTTTCCTAACATAAGCGAACTAGTTCTGTATATATGTGCAAATCAATATACAAATTAATAAATTCCTACAACAGTAATAAATTGTATTTTGTTCAAATACTCACTTTATAGCCCCCCCCCTAAGAAACTTGACTTCAAAATGGCGATCACTTCCCAAGTGGATGACGTCACGAAGGCAGACGACAGGAACTGTGCGCGAATTTTCTTGGAAAATTTTCATCATTTAAATAAATTAGATATCAAATTTACGCCAGAGAATTTAATGTAAACGTCAGCCAGTGCGGATGGTGAGCAGGTTTTGGGTAGCGTGCATCGTGTTTTCTTACGGAGAAGCTAATTTTAAAGACCTTCCAAAGGGACCTCGGGCAAGACGAGTTTTCTGAAATCAGATTTGTAAGATACGTGGATTTGGCTTTGGAAACTAGGCTATGAACTATTTTACACAGTTCTTTGAAAAGTACATGATAAAAGGGAAGTCTTGAGCGGCGCCAAACGCGTTCAAGTTGGTTATGTTGACGTCCAGCTGAAGCAATTCAGAGTTAAACCAAGACTTCGGGTCACGAACAACAACTTTTTTCAGTTCAGTTAGAACGGATTGGAGAGTATGATTGAGGAGGGCATTCGCAGATAAGTTTGAGTCAGAAGTAGGAAGTGGGGAGCAGATGTCATTTTTGAAAGTGTGGACATCTAGTTGATACCAGGGTTTGGCATTTCTAAGCTAATTCGATAAAGCTCCAAAGAGTCCAAAATACATTGGCAAGCGCTATCATTAAAACCCAAAAAAATTCGAACATATATCTCCGATCCTACTATTATTGCATTTGCTGCCCATACACAAGCGAATGATGTTCAAGACTGGACTAATTGCATACATTTCAGCCAACCTCACTATCTTCACTCTGTACTGACTTCCAAGACTTGTTTTTACTCGACCAGGTCTTCTGGCTGTCTACATCTGACTTTCCCGGACATGGACACCTCTCTGCAGAGGTGCATTTTCTGTTGCTAGCCCTACGGGTAAGGTGACAGCACTTGTTCACCTTGATTTGTCTGCTGCCTTTGATATTGTGAACCTTTCTCTCCTTTTGCATCGTCTCCAGCACTGGTTTGGTGTTTCTGGTCCTGCCCTGCATTAATTTGCTATTTATCTCAGCCCATGCACTCAATCAGTATATTTAAATGGACATTTTTCGTCTAGTGCTTTGTCGACCTGTGGTGTTCCGCAGGATTTTGTACATGTTCCTGTTTTGCTTACATTATAAGCTTACACCACACCTCTAGGTACACTGCGGGACAGTGGATATCATTTCTATGCGAATGATACCCAAATCTACATTTCACTTGACTGTCTTGTCACTCGTCTGTGCAGCTGTTGTCTGATACCTTTGAGGAGCTGCAGTCTTGGATGGCGGCTAATAAACTCTTCCTTGACCCATTGAAGACTTAATTCTGCTGCGGGACACTCTAACTTAAGAAGTTTGAATGGTTTAGATCCTTAAAGATGTATGGAAGTTTGAATGGTGTAAATCCTTAAGGATGCATAGAAGTTTGAATAGCTTAAAACCTTAAAGGTGTATGGAGTTTTGAATGCCGTAAATCCTTAAATATATATAGAAGTTTGAATGGCTTAAAATCCATTAACATGTGTCGAGTCTGAACAGCGTAAATCCTTAAAGATGTATGCAAGTTTGAATGGCTTAAATCCTTAAAGATGTATGGAAGTTTGTATGGCTTAAATCGTTAAAGATGTATGGAGTTTGAATGGCTTAAATCGTTAAAGATGTATGGAAATTTGAATGGTTTAAATCCTTAAAGATGTTTTGAAGATACTGCAGGTTAGTGTTTCAATGTGAAGACTAAGAACGGATACAACTAAACGTCATTCGAAAAAATGGGACAATCTCGGTAAGATTGGGACGTTTGATCAACCTAATATGTAGGCTTTTACCCTTGACTGCATGAATCGCAAATATGACTTACACAAACTACAGCCACATGTGGGCCTTCTGCGCTTCACGTATAGGCCCAGATGTTGGCAGGAAGGCTGAGATAGGCACTTGCCTTTTTTCTTACTTGCCTTACTCCTTGCTATCTGCTGACTGTCAGGAAGCCTATATGTCTTTGCCTATATAATTACATGTGTGTATATATATATATATATATGTATTGATGTATGTATGTATGTATGTATGTATGTATGTGTATTTTTCTGTGTATGTATATATTAGTATATACCATGTATGTGTCTGTCTTGTGGCCCCACAACTGAGTGCACTGTCCTAATTATCCATCTCTGCAATAGACATAACCTTTGTACTTCAACTCGCCACAGATCAATTCTTTTTATTGATATCTGTTTCTAAATTATAGTTAGTGTGTGTGTGGGCGTGTATGTGTATGTATGTATGTATGTGTGTACGTTCGTGCGCGCGCGCGCGCGTGTGTGTGTGTGTGTGGGTGGGTGTACCTTAACCAAGGCAATCGTTATTTATTTAGCGTATGCAGTTCGCGCTAAGCCAGCATGCAGCAGCCTCATCAGCAACGTGGAGTGCGGATAGACCGCCCGGGAAACTAGTTATTGTACAGACATCAACAATGTGGGACATAGTTTGGATTTCTCCACAGCTGCAGAAAGGGGAGGTAGCCTGCTTCCATCGAACCTGATTCGCCGCACAGCGGCCCTGACCAGTTCTGAATTGGTTCAGAGTAGACCAGAGACGACGTGGCAGGCTGAAACCAGGGGGCCAGACAGATGGCACGGACACGAGGGAATGGTTTACAACAGTGGTGCACAACGTCCGGCCCGCGGGCCACATCCGGCCCGCCACGAGCCTTCATGTGGCCCGCGAAGATCAATGCGAAAGCCGAAAAATTGATAATTCAGTCATATTTTTTCATGACGTTGCGATTGATTAAAAGGCAGCATTACGGTTGCGCACATGTCTAATTCTGCACATCTCTAATTCATAATGTGTCCCCCGTTTTTTGTTTTTGTTTACTTTTACAATCTCGTGTTTACATGACTAATTTCATCAAGTTGTTGTAATTCGTAATTAGTTGTATTTTTATATTCCCTCGTAAATACGAAATGTCTAACGGTCGGAAACGAAAAGTTGACAATGAAAACAGACAATTTCATGATGACTGGACAGACCGCTACTGTTTTATTCAGCAACAGGGTAACGTCATTTGTCTGTTGTGCCACTCAACAGTAGCTGTAGCAAAGATATCAAACATGAAGCGCCACTACGAGTCGAAGCACAAGGATTTCCAAAGTGTTGTTGGTGAAGAAAGAACAGCCAAAATTTAGTCATTGTGTCGTTCACTGAACCAGCAGCAGAAGGTTTTTACCAAGCGGTCTGCCGACTTCGATGCATCATGTGAAGTTAGCTACGACATTTCACTTATGATAGCGAAATCGGGTCGGCCGTTCACCGATGGTGACTTTGTGAAGAACTGTATGATAGCAGCGTCGAAGAAACTGTGTCCAGATGCTACTAACAAGCTGCAGACGGTCTCTCTGAACCGCATGACAATACAACGCCGAATTTCAGCTCTGTCACAGGACGTGACTAGGCAACTGGCAGACAAAGTAGCTAACTTTTGTTACTTTTCTTTGGCGGCCGATGAGTCGACCGATATCGACTCTACTGCGCAGCTTTTGGTGTTTGTCCGTGGAGTATCCTCATCCTTTGAGATAACTGAAGAGTTGCTTGGTATGGGATCAATGAAAGGCAAAACAACAGGGGCTGACCTGCTGGACGAGACTTTGAAACTGTGTGGCAGTGTTTCCTTGGATATGACGAAGCCGGTTAGTATCACTACAGATGGAGCACCAGCTATGACAGGTCAAACTAATGGGCTGGTGTCCTTGTTGTCAAGACATCTGGGAACTGGAAACAGGGAGCTGGTGAAGTTTCACTGCATTATTCACCAGCAAAATTTATGTGGTAAGGATCTTGGCTTCCAGGACGTGATGACACTGGTGACAAAAACTATAAATTTCATCAAGTCACGAAGCCTCAACCATCGGCAGTTTCGAAGCCTTCTTGAAGACACCGACACAGACCATGGCGATCTGCTCTATTATTGTGAAGTGCGATGGCTGAGTCGAGGTAAGATGCTGAGGAGATTCTGGGAGTTGATTGATGACGTTGCAGAATTCATGACAGGCAAGAAGAAAGAAGCAGAAGTCGCATCTCTCACTGACAAAGCGTGGCAGGCTGACTTGACATTTCTTGTCGACATTACTGAACACTTGAATCGTCTTAATGTGCAGCTGCAGGGAGAAAATCAGCTTGTGTGTCATCTTGCAAATCATGTTGCAGGCTTCAAAGTCAAACTAAAGTTGTTTATTCAACAAGCTGAGTCTGGAAACTTCGTTCATTTTCCAACATTCCAGTCCCTGTTGCAGAAAAATCCAGATATCTGTACGAACATATATGCTGAGAAGTTACAGGCGTTGATGACGGCGTTCGATGGTCGTTTTGCAGACTTTGACCAGCACAGCTTGCAGATGAAGGTGTTTGCAGATCCATTTGCTGTTCCGGTGGAAGATGTTTCGCCGGAGTACCAGCTTGAACTTATTGACATGCAATCCTCTGACACAATGCGTGCTGCTTTCAGAGATAAAACTTTGGTAGAGTTTTACAAGTGTCTTCCAGCAACATTCGTCAACCTGAAGGACAATGCTCTTGTTCATGCAAGCATGTTTGGAAGCACGTATCGCTGTGAGCAAACCTTTTCGCAAATGAAGCTCAACAAAAGCAACACCCAGAATCAACTCACTGACAAACATCTTGAAGAAGTTCTTCGTCTGTCAACTACGAACATTCGACCTGACATCTCCAGGCTTGTTGCGGACATGCAGCCACAGCCTTCACACTGACTTGCGTAATGTGATAAAACTAACAGTTTTGCAGGAAAATAAACTTGATAACTTATAAGTCTTAGTAATTAACACAGTTGAATTTAAACTTTAATTTACGTTTGCTAATCCTCTTCCTAGACCATAAATTTCGCATCAGTCTTACAGGAGCTCAGTCGTTTGGCCCCCGAAGGCTTTCGGAATTCGAATTGTGGCCCTCTTCCCAAAAAGGTTGTGCACCACTGGTTTACAACATCAGTTGCAGACCACTCGGAACTCCAGACCGAATTAGCCGTCATGTCCACTGGTGAGTTCAGCCACACAGGCCGTCTCGACGGTAGACGCACAGTTGGATGGAGCGCGATATCAGCGTTCAGCGGGAGACTGTCATTCAGTTGGACTTTAGCGAGTAGTCTCGCCGTCGCCTCCTGTCTTCTGAGATGTGGTGGCGGGATGTTACATAGGACCGGAAGCCACGGCAGAGGGGTGGGACGAAGCGTGCCGGAGATGATGCGCATTGATGTGTTCAGGCAATCGTTAATCTTCGATTAATGAATACATTGTTCGGCAGTAGTTATGCAATTGTTAGGCTAATTAGTGACATTTATGTACAGTGCATGACTGCGTATTGTCGACACCGACAAGACGACGCCATCCATCATCTCCCCAACTTAAAAGCATAACTTAGCTTAGATCAGCATTGGACTATGGCTAACAAACAAACACACGCCAATATAGACAACTTCTTCCTCCATATACCATTTTATATATATATATATATATATATATATATATATATATATATATATATATATATATGATGAGTTCTCTGCCCGAAGCCAGGTCCATTGGCTTTATGCCACCCGGGGATGAGATGAGTGAAGTGGTTTCCCGTTGCCTTCCTTACAGACAACTGTGGGTGAGCAACTTGTCCAAGGTCGCTACGCAATGGCTTGAGGCAGATTCGAACCCGCGACCCTTCGGTTACGAAGCACCGACCATACCACTACACCACCACGCCCCACCATATATATATATTATATATATATATATATATATATATATATATATATATATATATATATATATATATATATATATATATATATATATATATATATATATATATATATATATATATATATATATATATATATATATATATATATATATATATATATACAGCCTTCGGACTGGCACCACACGAACAAAGGCAGTTGCGGAGTTGTTTATATAGACCTATAGAGAGTGTTGTCCGCTAGATATAGGCCTACCTCGAGTTCTGTCTTTACAGCCGCTTGTAGCCCTAAATAGTTTATACTCTGCATAGTTAAAAATTATTTGCTATCTATGGAAATATTTTCTTTCAGGTCAAGGTCGAAGGGTCAGGCATGCAAGGGGACAGTCTATGGTGATAGTATATGGATGATAGTATCTATGATACTGTGATACGCCACGTGGGCCTGTCTGTCTTTCTGTGTGCGTCTGTCAGTCACTCTGTCTATTTCTCTACCCACCCATCCATCATTCCATCCATCCATTCTTCCTAGTCACTATGTATCCATCCATCTCCGTCCATCCATCCGTCCATCCATTCATCATTTTATTCATCATTCCATCCATCCATTCTTCCTAGTCACTATGTATCCATCCATCTCCGTCCATCCATCCATCCATCCATTCATCATTTTATTCATCATTCCATCCATCCATTCTTCCTAGTCACTCTGTATCCATCCATCTCCGTCCATCCATCCGTCCATCCATTCATCATTTTATTCATCATTCCATCCATCCATTCTTCCTAGTCACTCTGTATCCATCCATCTTCGTCCATCCATCCATCCATTCATCATTTTATTCATCATTCCATCCATCCATTCTTCCTAGTCACTCTGTATCCATCCATCTCCGTCCATCCATCCATCCATCCATTCATCATTTTATTCATCATTCCATCCACCCATTCTTCCTAGTCACCCTGTATCCACCCATCTCCGTCCATCCATCCATCCATCCATTCATCATTTTATTCATCATTCCATCCACCCATTCTTCCTAGTCACCCTGTATCCACCCATCTCCGTCCATCCATCCATCCATCCATTCATCATTTTATTCATCATTCCATCCACCCATTCTTCCTAGTCACCCTGTATCCACCCATCTTCGTCCATCCATCCATCCATCCATTCATCATTTTATTCATCATTCCATCCACCCATTCTTCCTAGTCACCCTGTATCCACCCATCTCCGTCCATCCATCCATCCATCCATTCATCATTTTATTCATCATTCCATCCACCCATTCTTCCTAGTCACCCTGTATCCACCCATCTCCGTCCATCCATCCATCCATCCATTCATCATTTTATTCATCATTCCATCCACCCATTCTTCCTAGTCACCCTGTATCCACCCATCTCCGTCCATCCATCCATTCATCATTTTATTCATCATTCCATCCACCCATTCTTCCTAGTCACCCTGTATCCACCCATCTCCGTCCATCCATCCATCTCCGTCCATCCATCCATCCATCCATTCATCATTTTATTCATCATTCCTCCTACTCACTCTGTATCCATCCTTCCATCTCCGTCCGTCCGTCCCTTATTCCCTCCATCCATCGATTCATCTATCCATCGAAGCTACAATCATACAATCCTCACTTGCGAGGACACACTTTGCAAGACTGCGAATAGATAGACGGACAGAAAAGAAAAATATGCCTGTTGACACGTGACCTGCATTATTCAACAGGTGATATTTAACCTCGGAGCCCGACTCTAGCGACATTTCAACTCGACTTGTAGTCTGTATGGGTTCAGGTAACTTTATTCTTTTGTCGTCAGCTGTTCGCTATCGACTTTGTGATATCAGCATTTCACGAATTCTAATTGTTATTCTGACGGCAGGTGTTTGATAGAGTTGCTTCAAGAGAAGTAAATTGTCTACGTCAGCCTGAACCATCGTAATCGTAACATTAAAACTCGAGATTGTTCCAGCGCCCGACGTAAGCTAAGTCGTATACGAACCAGCTTATTCACAGGCGCGCAGTCAAAACAAAATCGATAGGCAGAAAGTGTCGGAATCGATTCCATGACAGGATCTAACGTCAAGCAGGCAGAGAGTCAGACGGCTACGGTGAATGGTGTTTGGGATTGGATCGGCAGGGGAAGAAAACCAAACTTTAGGATAGAACAACCAGCGTCTGGGATATCCCGTGTGCTCTAGTTTAGGCCTACCTTTACTCTTTCGATTTCAACCAAAAAAGGTTCTCTGACGGCGAAAGACGAGTCGCTTGATACGTGCTTACATTGGACTATATGCCTCTCAGCGCGTTTTTTTCAGTTTTGACTGAGCGCCTGTGAATAAGCTGGTCCCCGTGACGTGGCTTTCGTTGGGCGCTGGAGAAATCTCGGAATTACGATTACGATTGGAATGGATTTTCAACAGCGAGGTCATGGAAGTTCATGCATAGACTGGATTCGGCTGATTCACTCACTTGCTTACTCCTTCACTCATTTTAATCAGCCCAACGTTAGTAGTGCATATAAATAATCTGACAAATTTCCCCTGGAAGCTTAACAAACCGTATGGAACGCTCGGCAATGCGAATTAACGTAGAACACGTCCAAAAACGTAAATAGCCTTTGAAATGTTCGTAAAATAAATAAAAAAATTAATTAATTTAAATAATTCAATTGATTTAATTAGCGATACTAATAATTTAAATAACAATTAACAAGTTGGATAGTTAAGCATTTAACTAAGCATTTTGTCTCGTTGTGGGCTCCCGTCCGTAGATGGCGTTCTTTGCGAGCATCGTCGGTGCCGTCTTGATGTTGGGCCTCGCTCTGCAGCAGCATCCAGCTACTGCTTTAACATGCTACAGCTGCTCAACGACAACAGTTGGATGCAGCTGCTGTTCTGCTTCGTACGACAAGACCTGCCAGGGAGGCGGATGCTCAACCGTTTATCATCCAGGTAAATACATAATTGGTTTTCCTATTCTATAGATTTTGGTTCTTCTGTCATGGATTTTCGTTGTTCTTTCCCAGTTTGTGATGGTTCTGTCATAGATATTGGTTGTTCTGTCATAAATTTTGATTGTTCTGTCCAGGATTCTGGTTGTTTTATTCTATTCTGTTGGTTATTCGATAGTGGGTAGTTGTTCTGTGCAAGATTTTAGTCGTTCTATGCATCCCAGTGTGTTTAGGAGAGAATCTGTAGGCTAGATATCGGTCCTGCTATATGAGGATGGCTTCCTAAGCTCAGTACACTTCTCAGACAGACAGACAGACAGACAGACAGACAGGGAAGGGAAGGGAAGGGAAGGGAAGGGAAGGGAAGGGAAGGGAAGGGAAGGGAAGGGAAGGGAAGGGTGAAAGAGGAAGTGGATGATGTCTGCCGCGGACTGTATAAGATGGAGAGGTGCGGACATCACTCTGGCTCTTTCTTCTTCTACCTGATCCGCCACTGACGAGGGCTCTAACTGACCCGGATGGCATAGTATGCGATGGATTGTCAGCCTTCCGTGAATTAACATTGCCGTCGAAGTAAACAGACCTGCTCTTTGGCCCATGTCTCGTCACAATCGCTGATGGGGAGCGAGCTACTGTTGCGTATCCAGGGGTAACTGTATAATTTTGAGGTCCCATAGATGACTCAGTTGGGCCATCAGAGGCTCTTTTTCAAATTCAGGCCCGGCCCACGCAGTTAGGGGCCATAGTTACGCTAACTGCGCCTTGCATAGCAGGCCTTGTTGCTAATTATTTCATCCTGTAAACACGATTACGCAGAATGCTCGAATACTCCGGAAAATTTTGAAGACACAGAGGAAAACAAGATCTTGCGGTGTAGAACATTGTAACAGTCTTCAGTTTTAGTGCCGGCTCCACGACTGCTTGCGTGGGGGCGACAGAATTTAATCTTGAAGAACAGAAGTGCACTGCGAAAATAACAATGTCGTAATCTGTCTTGTTCGTTATCGAAGCAGTCCATCGTTTAAGTAAAAGTGCCTGCAACCGACAGCAAACAGCGTCACATTTGTGCATGTATAACTGGGAACATATTAATCAGGTAATGTTGGGTCACTCGAGTGATTGCGCATAGCGAAGTATTTGATTTGGACAAACTTAAAGATCTACAAGGTAATCTATACGGTTTCACTTGAAACGACCATTGATTGATGACTTGTTAATTACTGTAAAGGCGCGTAGTTCGTTATTCGATTAGACTAGATCAGACTATAGATTGGATTGGATTAGACTGGATGGAATTGGATTGGATTGTATTAGATTGGATGGGATTGGATTAGGTTGAATTGGATTGGATGGGATTGGGTTGGATTAGATTGGATGGAATTGGATTGGGTTGGATTAGGTTGGATGGGATTGAATTGGGTTGGATTAGATTGGGTGGAATTGGATTGGGTTGGATTAGATTGGGTGGAATTTGATAGGGTTGGATTAGATTGGAGGGGCTTGGCTTGGATTAGACTGGATGGAATTGGATAGGGTTGGATTAGATTTGGATTGGGTTGGATTGGATTGGATTGAATTGGGGTGACTTGGATTAGACTGAGATTAGGTTGGATTAGACTGGATGTGGTTAGACTTGATTAGATTGAAGGGGTTCGATTAAATTAGATTAGATAGGAAGGGGTTGGATTAGTTGGTCTGGTTAGATTGGATTGGATTAGATTGCGTTGGATTAGATTAGAAAGTGATTTGCATGCATACATACGGATACATTTTGCGGAGTGGCTGTTCGTCTGTCTGCAGGTGGAAACGTCACCCGCATGTGCGATGACAGCGTGAGACATGGATGCAACCAGATGGGAGAGAACACAGTGTGCGGCTGCCATGACGACTACTGCAACACTGACGCATGTCCAGCGGGCACCTGCTTTAACTCTACCTCCTCCTCCTCCTCACTACACCTCCCCGCCTCTTTCGGCTTCACGCTCGCCTTCTCAGCTTTCTGGCGACAAATAGTTGATTAGATTAAACTCTAGGCGTCGAACCCTATTGGACTTGTTAGGAATAGGACACACGTAGTGTTGCCCCCACTATATTTCAGAATGGGGACATCTACGATTATATCGCTCAGTATTTATGATGGGGTCACCCATGGTGATCCCCCCAGTATTTGGTAACAGACGTTGAATTATGTATTATGAAGAATTTCAACCTTTTTTATTTGCTAACTAATCCCGTTTTTAAATTGTTGTGTAATATTCTGATTTAAATTTAAACACAACGTCGTCAAAATTGAACCTCACAATGAAATAAAAGACTATACAAATATAATATGTCTCACGACTGCATGGATTCATATATATATATATATATATGCATGGATTCATATATATATATATATACAAATGCATGCATGGATTCATATATATATACACACATGTATACATGGATTCATATATATATACACATGTATGCATGGATTCATATATATATATATACACATGTATGCATGGATTCATATATATATATATACATGTAAACTAAATTGAGAGCTTATAAATAGAAATATATACAAGACACATCTTGTGCTGCAGCCCACAAAAAGGTCGGGGGGGCTCGTCTATACGAGGGTAGAACTTTCAAGACTCTTCCACTAGCAGATTAATAACAATAGGCCTAATTATTATTATAAAGATAAAACTCCTGTTTCACAGATCCTACCCTGACACCCCTTCTTCCTCTTAGCTCTCCTTCCTCCAACCCCAAGCACAATAATTATTATTATAAAGATAAAACCCCTGTTTCACAGATCCTACCCTGACACCCCTTCTTCCTCTTAGCTCTCCTTCCTCCAACCCCAAGCACCTTCCCTCTGAGCTGCCACGCTGTCTCTCCGTCTGACTGATGGATCTTGACCTGCAACGGACCCTTTTTGCCTATCGATTTTATTTTGACTGAGCGCCTGTGAATAATAAGCTGGTCCCCGCGACGTGGCTTTCGTTGGGCGCTGTAGAAATCTCGAATTACGATTAAAGTAAATGGTATCACTGAGAAATGAACTACCATTACTGTATTTAACAATTTTTCTGTACTGTGATCACGTTAGAATCAGTTATGATTAAAAATAACTTAATTACTAAACACACGTCGCATTTACATGCCTCCAAATAGCAGAAACTGACCAGGAATTCCCCAATAAAAGCGAAACTGAGAATTCTACAATTTTAGCAATTGGCACACAGTTCGAACTACAATAACCTCGTGACATACAGTTTCGGAACCTCACGAACTTACGCATCGCCGAGACTTCTTAAATTATATACACTAATTAATTTTATATCTCTATACAACTTAAAACAATTTTTAAATCAACGCGTAGTACGTCATAACCGTTAATGACTATTACTAAATCTGAGTAAATTGCATCGTACCATTTCCAACAGAAATAAATAAATAAATAAATTAGCGGTTTACAAGCGTATAAATCAGTCTGTAACAACAAAAGGCTTCCATAACCAAGATTCTTTAAGTTCATGAACAGAAACGACGAGAAAATCATAAATGGATGGACACCCAAACCACCCGTAGTAGTTTCATATACAGCGAGCTTTATTGTTCCTGTGGTTGCGTCCACATCCATGCCCCGATTTACCCGTGTTCGCATAAACTCTTCACCCGTCAATCATCCTTCTAGGGCTAAAGTTTTACTGCCTTTTAAAACCCGCACTGTTGCGTGGGGTCTTCAGCTGTTTGACCACTGAGGTGGCTCCAGGACCTCGCAGGGGGCAGTACTTCAGGGTGTGGGCGCTGGAACCGGTGGCCCCACACACTGGGCAACGATAGGCGTACAGCACAGGGCAAGTGATGCGTCCCAATGCGTCCTTCAGTCGATGGGAATTGTACACTGTTGGACATTCCCCGTTCGTGCGACACAGCGTGCACGCACTCTCGCCAGGTTTGCCCATAACCGCCTGGCAATGGCTAATAGCCACGCCCACTCCTGGGCCGCGTTTAGCGCCCAGGCTGCTACGTACGCCCACAAGGACCTGATCGACGGACGTTCGAGGCGAGATAGGCGGAGCTGTTGTTGCATCGCAATAAGAAATTGGCCACGCCCACGCTGGGTCTGGACACGCCCCGATGCCGTTAACAAGCGGAGGCGGGGCTTCTGAACACCGACCGTAGATCGGAGTGGGCTTAGGGCGGAGTCCAGAGTCCAGGTCGTTTATGATTGGGTGGCTCGTCACGGGGCCGCAGTCTCGCCCGTTGTTTTGGAACTCGGCCCAGATGGCGCTCAGGTTGAATTCGTTAGCCATTGACCTGGAAAAACGAACCACCCATACTGTTATTTCATTCCAACGTTCAGTGCCAAATACTTTACACGTGATTACACTACACAGGATTTGTATGGTAATTTGTACTTTAACTAATGTTGACAATGTATATGGCACCTAAATCGTAAACTCGAGATTTCTACAGCGCCAAAAGAAAGCCAAGTCGCGAGAACCAGCTTATTCACAGGCGCTCAGTCAAAACAAAATCGATAGGCAGAAAGGCGAGAATTAGTTTCAGGTCAAGCTCTCAAGTCGGAGTACGAATTCGATCCTCCTCTCCGAGACGATTCCTCAAAATCCTTCACTAGCTGCTCAGCGCCTTCAATTGCAGCGTTCGTCATTAAACCGTGGCGCTTAATAAATGCGAAGGTCGGCAGTTCAAATCCCTGCCAGGGCTGAACTTTGTTGCTAGATGTCGGCTTCACTTGCGCCCCTAGCCAACAGCTATAATGAGTACACTGGCCGTACACTGTCAATGGGAGGATCAGAATGCGAGGGAGAGAACTGGCCACACGCCCTCATATGCCGAAGCTGAGAAAACGAGGTCGCTAACATTTCGTTGATACACCCGCGACTACCTTTAGGGGCTAGCTTAATGGACTAAGCTCTACTAAATAAATGTATATACATATATGGATATATATATATATATATAATGTATATACGAGTATATTTTCTGAAGCTTTGGTGTCCCCGTTTTGGCAGGTAAGGTGTACTCCAGGCACAACGTACTCTACAGTAGGCGCTAACTGGTGGTAGCATGCACTCTAGAGTACGAAATGCCTAGCCCACACCCGGCATAACATACCTCAGGCATTGTGTACTCCGACTAATTCATAGAAATTACGTATTCAAAAAATGAAGACTTTAAAATGGTAGCAAAATTAACAGCAGCTATTTTTAATAATAAATAAATTAAATACTTGATGAATATTTTTTAGTTCAATTTATCGGAGATAAAGCAAATTATTCATCGAATGGCCCTTTCTTTAAAAATTGTATGCTCTTACGTCCAGCTTCTTTTTAACTGAAAGCTTTTAAATTTTAGTTATTTTTTATTCACTGCTGTTAAGGTAAGTACATTGTGCCTGGGTATGATGTACTCTACAGTAAGTTGTGCCTAAAAGTATCATGAACTCTACAGTAAAAATGTGCCTAGAGTACACCCTGCCTCCTACACCGGCTTGTAGCTGGGGGAATATCGTGGAATAACCCCACAGCGTCGGAAAGATCCCACCCACCGCGAAAGCTCATTCGCCGTCTGGACCGACGTGCCAGCGAATGCGTGTGTGTTTCTCTTCGTCCGCCTCCCTACTGCAAGGGACTGGACGCGATCACAGAAGCCGCCATACAACGGTCGGAGGAAACAAGGGTGGGAGGAGAAGAGGGAGGCGATGTTTTCCCAGCCATCTCCGCTTAGTCCGCTTTAAACAGCGTGGGACCCACGAACATCGCGTATATATAGGTATGTATATATATATATATATATATATATATATATATATATATATATATATATATATATATATATATATATACATATATACGCGATATTCGTGCCGCTCGTGCACATGTGTAATATATATATATATATATATATACATATATATATATCACAACTGGTTTTTCGTTTAGAACGCGTCGAACCCAAGGCCTGCCTCTTCCCCTTATCTCACTTTCCAGTTCAATTCCAAACCCCACCCACCGTAGCGTCTGACTGTCTGCCCGTCTGACTCTTGGATCTTGACCTGGAACCGAACCCTTCCTGCCTATCGATTTTGTTTTGACTGATGAGCGCCTGTGAATAAGCTGGTTCCCGCGACTTGGCTTTCGTTGGGCGCTGTAGAAATCTGGAGCTAACGATTAGGATGTTAACGGCCGTGACATCCCGGGGATGTCGTCAAACACTGGATACACAGCGCAGTCGTGTATATTTTCGCGAGGGGGGTATGTAGCCACCTGGAGTAAGCAATGCCCACCCCACACACTGTTCACACCGACCTCCCAGCGTTTTTTGAACACGCCGCCTCGCTCAGCGCCAGGACCATCGGCGCAAACTTCGCGATTAATAGGGTGGGAGGAATATATATATATATATATATATATACAGAGAGCGAGAGAGAGAGAGAGAGAGAGAGAGAGAGAGAGAGAGAGAGAGAGAGAGAGAGAGAGAGAGAGAGAGAGAGAGAGAGAGAGAGAGAGAGAGAGATTAACGCAACACATATACCGAATTTGAGATGGCACGTCGGAGGTCGGAAGTGCACAGTGCATACACGTGAATTTGAATATGAAATACAATTGTAGGCCTATATATGTAAGCTACGCTTTAGTTTCACGTAACAATCAATTCCAACGCAAAGTCATCGTCGGTTAACGTTAACAACACATTGAAAACTTTCATTAATAGCACCGTTACAGTTTCACCGTTTTTATGATCGAACCCATCGTTTAAATAGAAACTTTGCTACTGTTTAATCGACAGCGCAGAGGACTGGCTTAGTAGTTAGCTACATCGGTGAACGCCTCTGTGCGTGAAGGTCCCCGGTTCGCAACCCAATTGTGGTTTATTTCAGAGATTTCTATCTCGGGCTAGCAAGCTCCTTGCACGGGGACCTTAAATGGCGTGGCGCCCATTCAAACGGGCAGCGGTGGTGAAGGATCTCACCCGATAAATTCATTGCAAAATGAGCAGGGTCGAGGCCATGCGGTCGCTATAGATAAACGTTTACATTTACAATATTTAACTGTAATGTTAAAACCAGAGGCGTCGATCCGTCGTAAACATGGGGGGGGCCGGGCCTATAATGGGGTCTGGATGAAATTACGGACTGGGATTGTTTACTAAAGTCTTAAAGTGAAGAATGACAACTTTTGTCGGTCCAGAGCTGCCTTGTACCGATTTTACAGCTAAAATATTGCCGGGGCCCAAGCAATGGCCGGGACCCCAGGCTCAAAATATTGCCGGGGCCCGGGCCCCAGGGGCACCCATAGGATCGACGCCACTGGTTAAAACCATACTCAAACCTCAGTCTTCAGACACCTTGAAGGAACGCTGTGTGCTAAATGCTATGACTGAATAGACGGACGGACGGATGGATTGGTTGATTGATTGAGGATGGATGGATTGACGGACGAACGGCCAAGTAGATGGATGCAACTGTAATTGTAGTATCAATCAATCAAATCAATCAATCAATCGAATTATGCTCTCTCGTGTGTTGGGCCGTCCTTCTGGGACAGTCTTCCTATGGAAATTCGAACTCTTCTTTTAACGGCTCATGAAACTTCCTTGGTCCATCCCAAGGCGCATATTTCTGGAACTGCTAGATAGTTATGCCGCAGCGCTTTTGTGAGGTTCTTAAAATGCGCTATATAAGTTTTTGGATACATACATACATTCACATTTATATATGCATTAGTACATACATACATACATGAATGAATGAATGAAACTTTATTGATTCCTAAAAGATACATACATACATACATTCACATTTATATATGCATTAGTGCATACATACAGACCTCCAATCATACATATATATATGCATAAGAACGTACATACATATATACATATATATACATTATATATATGCATAATTACATACAAACACGTTATACAATCATTTATATATGCATTAGTACACACACGTATACATACAATCATACATATATAAGCATAAGAACATACATACATATATACATATATGCATCATATATACGTGCATACATACATACATAAACAATTTGCTTACCGTATTAATAACACCACTCGGTAGCAGACACACCACACAACGTTACTTCCACATCAGTCAACTGCAGAACCTTGCGTAATTACCTGGATTTAAAACGCAACAGAGGGCGTGGTCGTTGCTGACTGACAGCGCCCTATCCACTGTCTTACAAATAACACCAGGTCTTCGATTTGAAGGAATTGGTACGTGCGCCTCTTTATATGTCGACCCTGCTCATTCATTTGCAGTGAATTAATCGTGTGACATCCTTCACCACGGCTATCCGTTGAATGGGCGCCACGCCATTTAAGCTCCCCGTGTATGGATGTTGACCTGTATCTGACCCTTCTTGCCCATCAATTTTGTTTTGACTGCACGCCTTGAATAAGCTGGTTCCAGCGGCTTAGCTTCCTTTGGGCGCTGGTTTCGAGTTTACGTTTTCGAGTTGACGTTTACGATTACAATTGTAATTATAGTCTCCTAGCCCGTTCCTAAAAGTTTAACCGGTTTTGTTTTCGACGCAAAAATCTCAAGAATTAACTCTTCAACAGGCTGCAGCTGTCAAGCCTGGCTTTAACCTATCTTTTATCTATCTCATAACTTCATTATTATATATTATCACACTAGATGAATAGTTGCAAACAATTTGTTTAAGATTCAAGAAAAGCAATTCCTTCGAAGCCGTGGCAAAGCATAAATGGATGCAATAATAACCGGTCGCACGCTAGGTGGCGAAAATAATAAAACGGAAAGCTGGTCTTCCCGTGCTTTATATAGTGTTTGGATTTTCGGGGACGGTGTTTAAAGCTGGCGACAGCGAAACATAACTTAAAATTTCTTTTAAAAACCAGTGTGTTAGGTCGATGGACCGACATTCGTGTAGTTTAATTTGCCCTAACGGTTCTCATGATCCCATTGATTTGCCGCACGGAGAGTGTGTGACAATCGGACGAAGTGCCGTGACTCGTGTCACCGATATCCAAGTTTCGCGGGGCCATGGCAAGGAATTTTAATTAGATTTTACAACAAAAATGCTTCAGTCGAGAGTATTGTTGAAATCGTATATGTTTTGTAAACACTTAAATGTTTCGTAATATCGTCTGGCTTGACATCCCCGATCCTGATCTAGCACCGAAACTGCCCAAACTGGCTTACTCCCTTTCTTCCTCTTATCTCTCACTGCTCCAATCCCAAACATCCACCTCTCTGCCTGACTCTTGGATCTTGACCTGGAACCGAACTCTCGTTGCCCATAGGTTTTGTTTTGACTGAGCGCCTGTGGATAAGCTGGTCCCATTGACGTGGCTTTCGTTTGGGCGCTGTAGAAAAATCAAGATTACGATTATGATGTGAAATTTTAATCTTGTGTTAGCACGGTCCATACACGGGGAACTAAATTGCGTAGATTGGGACTTACGCGAACATTAAATGCCGAGGCATTTAGCAGCAGTTTGTGAACTTTTCTGATAGATGGAAGTAGATGATTTTTACAATTGAACTTCTGTCTGTACTTGCAGTTGAGCTGACAGCTGACTGTGACAAAAAAGAAGTCAGAGTTAAAGCGACTGGTGCCCAGCCTTGTGAGGTTGAAGGGAAATTACTAGCGAAAGGGGAAATGGCTCTGCTGCGCCACAGTGGTTCATTGCATCTCCTTCCTGGCAAGTATGAAAATATTGTCAAGTTCACATCCGGGCAGAAGATGTTGGGCAAAAGAGGGGCAGATGAAA
Organism: Norana najaformis; assembly: GCA_964023275.1. NCBI lineage: Eukaryota > Metazoa > Annelida > Clitellata > Crassiclitellata > Hormogastridae > Norana > Norana najaformis. The sequence goes on from OZ029928.1 coordinate 17,393,486, forward strand.
TAGCAGAAGAAACATCACCTTCGAGAGTCAAACGTAAGGCAACTGTAAGCACAAAAACTAAACAGGCCAAACTCAATTTTGAGAAGATCAAACCACCTGCTGACGATAAAGTCAGTTTAGACAAAATGTCTGCTATGGAAGACGGGGACTCGGATTCGGAGCACATGAAGGAAGTTGCAGAAAGGCTAGAGGCTTTGCGACGCGATGCAGCAGCAAGTGCCAAGAGCGAAGAGACAGAGAAAGAGCCTCCTTCGAGCTCTAGCAGTGCACTTCAGACCGCAAGTAGAATTCCGTGTGATGTGAAACCCGAACCAGCACAGAATTCAGTTTGGGAAGAGCATGGTCAGCTGCTGATGTACACGAGAAAGGGTGTTGTACCATCATCCAAAGTAAGTTTGAATGCACGATGTTTGCTCGTAAAATCAGCTCAAGAAATGTTTTCAGTTGATCTTAAGTTGCATTTCTTCGGATCTGTCAGACAGATGTAATGTAATGTAATCAAAAATTTATAAAGCGCCGCTTCGAGATAAACTCCTCAGAGGCGCTCCTGGCCCAAAAAACCCAGAAGCACTGGGAAATAAGAAGGTCTTCAAGCGCTCGTGGAAAAGAGGGGGGAGAGACTAAGAAGTTCCTGGAGTAGGTCATTTTATGATATGTTTTAGCTCCTTTGAGAGGTTCTTAAAGGCACTATATAAATGTTCGTATTCATACATACATGCATGCATATATACATGCATACATACATGCATACACATACATACATTCATATATACATACATACAGGCATACATGTATGCATACATACATACAGTACATACTTACTTACACACATCTTTCTTTAAGTCCGTGGACTCTTCGCCCATTGGTATCGATCCCATGCTTCACTGTAGAGCTCCACTGTCCCCCTGTCCCGTGCCAACAGACTCAACCTGTGCATGTCTGTCCCGCACCAGTGTCTGACATTATGCAGCCTTTGTCTGTTCAGTTTGCCTCCAATGCATCTGCCATCCTTCATTCCAAACATAATCATATGCACATGCATTCATACATACAAAATTACTAATGTTACTTGTTTGAATCTGTAAACCTTTGCTGTCTGTCATCTTAGTTTGTGATTTAGCTTTGGAACTGGCATGTGTTTTTGCTCATTCATTTTAAGATCAATCTTGATTTTGATTATGATGGTGGACAGCCACGTGATGCCAGTCTTCTTTCCCAGTTCCTTTCTGCCTGCTCTTCGCCCATGTTTCTGTCTTTGGTTAAAAATAATTTTGTTATAGCGAACCCTTTGTTGACTGTAAATAGATTGCGTCTTACGATATTGATGGGACTATCATCACTACTCAGTCTGGAAAAGTCTTTCCGACTAGCTCCAGCGACTGGAAGCAAGTTAAACAAATGATTGTTATTCTTTTAAGTTTTGGTTACTCGTTAGAAAAAGATTTAAAGGTCAGGTTTGATGTGTAAGAAACTTCACCTTATAAGATGTGTGAAAGCGTTGTATTTCATGCTTCCCTTTCTATATGTTACTGACTGGTTTATAGAATAACAGCTAAATTGTTGTTCACGGAATAACTGCTAAATTGTTATTTGTAGAATAACTGCTAAATTATTATTCGTGGAATAACTGCTAAATTATTATTCGTGGAATAACTACAAAACTGTTATTTGTAGGATAGCTGCTAAACTGTTATTCATGGAATAATTTACTAAATTGTTCGCTGAGTAGCGTGGTTTTTGAACAGTTAAGTTAAAGTTTATTAAATTAATAGGACGCATTTATTGTTCAAATATTGACACGACCGTTTTTCTGTTGTCTGTGTTTGGATAGGATTTTGCTTCCTGACATTCCGGGTAAACTGAAGCAGCTTTCCTCAAGTGGTTACAAAATCGTCTTTTTCTCCAATCAGGTATCTTAAATAAGGGCAAAAATTTATTTGTACCGTTTAATTATTTGACTTTAATTTTCTTAAACGTAATTTTGTACATTTTAGTTAACTAATTTTGTACATTTTAATTGACAACGAATTCTTCAATATGGTTTATCAGTGTTGTGATTGTAATTTTAAATTTATATAGCACTGCTTCGAGTGAAACTGATCAGTGGAACTCGAAAGTATAGGATGTATGAAACCAATCATCTTGGTCATTATTTTCACCTTGGTTTAACATGGCTGCTAAACAAGTAGGGTCCGTTATACAATATTTATTAAAATTTTATTCATTTTTTGCATTTTCCTAATGTTTAATAAAGTTTTCTGCATTTTAATTTAATGTAAGTTTCTTCACATTATTGTAATTGTAATTTTAAATGTAACTAAAAATTTATATAGCACTGCTTCAAGAAGAAGTTATCAGAGCTGTAGAAATCTTGAACTTACAATTGCGCTTACAATGCTCTGATTGCTTTTATGTTGTATCAGATGGGTTTCCAGAAAGGCAGGATTAAGCCGAAAGAGTTTAAAACAAAGATTGAAAACATCATTGATAAACTTGGTGTTCCTGTTCAGGTAGAGTTAATGGTTATTCGTCTTTGAGTATCTTGTGTCGTGACCTTCGCAACTTCAACCTATTTGTCAGCCTTCGTGCCTTTTACCTTTGTGCCTTTTACCTTTGTGCCTTTTACCTTTGTGCCTTTTACCTTTGTGCCTTTTACCTTTGTGCCTTTTACCTTTGTGCCTTTTACCTTTGTGCCTTGTCTATGGAATTCATTACCTCATTCACGAGGGACCCTTCACTTTCTCTTGTTTCATTTTGCTAACAGTTGGACACCTTTCCCAGCTACCTATGCTTTTCTGGTGGATTCATTAATTAGCACGGTTTAAACATCTGATTATTAATAATATTAACCACTTAATGAGCTTTCCATAATTTTTTTGCAAAAGAAATATAGTGTTCGTATTAATAACAATGACAGATATTTGTGTTGTACGGCTTATCCCAAACTTCTGTCTTCTGGGACGTCGTGGATTTTCATCTCAGCTATTGTGATTTTGAAATGAGAATTTTGTTTATAAGCCACCATCGATTGATGTTTTGTGAGTTAAGATACTGGTGCAGTAAATGGGAGACATTTTTTATATTTCTGGAATTGGTCAGCAATTCGATGCAATTATTCTCAAAGACTAAGATTTTCATTCAGTGTTTTGTTTATGGCTTTTATTTAAATTTATTTATTTCTTAAATTTTCTGTTGCTGTTTCACAGAACTTGTCGAATTCATCAGGACTTGTGATTTGATTTGTAATTTCCTTGTGTGACGTATTACTTAGAAGTCATGCGTGGAAAACGATTCTTGGTTTGTTCTTTGAAGGTGTACATTGCAATGGGTTCTGGCCAGTACCGGAAACCGGCGCTTGGAATGTGGACTCACCTGGTGGAACAGGTAAGCTTTGATTTTGTAGAAAGTACTATTAGTATTTGCCTAAGTATTGCCAGCGCTTGAAACTGTTCTCATTTTGTGGGAGTGCGTCTGGGTGACTACCTTGAGAGGGGACTGTATGAATGTGCTGAATGAATGAATGAATGAGTGTGTGAATGAATGAATGAATAAATGAATGAGTGATTGAATAAATGAATGAATGAATGGATTAAGTGGTAGCAGTTTAATTCAGAGAAGTTTGTTATGGTTTTGCACATATTGAAGATTGATTGACACCATGGATAGTGTGGTAGAAAAGTCCTGTAAGGAGTGTCATTGATTAAGATGTTTGTTGTAACTTACCTAGGCTGTATTTCAGAGATTTAAATCTCGGGCTAGTACGGTCCGTTCATGGGGACCTTAGATGGCGTGGCTCCCATTCCAACAGGCAGCGGTGGTGAAGGATCTCGCCCAATAAATTCACTGAAAAATGTGCAGGGTCGAGGCCATACGGTCGCTATAGAAAAACACATTTATTTTTTAAGAATGCACACAGTATAATGAACTTATGTTACCTAAATGATGCTCAGATCTGTGGAAAACTTTTTGCAATGACATTTGGCTGCCGCATTATTAAGTGGATGGTGTTTCTTTTATCTTCTAGGCAAACCATGGCCTTCCAGTTGATTTAGGATTGAGCTTTTTTGTCGGAGGTGAGCGTGTGTTTCGTGTACCGTGTAGTGTAGCCGAACAGTTATGTAACACGTTTTAGGCATTTCAAAAGAGACATTAAGCATAGTCGTGAAAAATTCATTTATCTCTTTCTGAGTTGGCATCCTCCTAGCAACAGGATGACATATTACCTGGAAATGGAATTAAGTATGACCTCCTAGAAATAGGGTGACTACTGACCTTATAGCAGTGGGATGACTTATGACCTCCTAGCAATGGGATGACTTATGACCTCCTGGGAGTGGGATGACTTATGACCTTCTGGGGTGGGATGACTTATGACCTGGAAGAGCCTCTGGGTGATTATCTTGAGAGGGGGCTGTATAAATGCTCTGAATGCTATGAATGGTCTGAATGAATGAGTGAATGATTGAAGGAATGATCTGAATGAATGAATGAGTGAATGAATGGATTCAGAGGTTATTGAATGGTCTGAATCAAAATGACGAAAGTATTTCTGAGAGAGGATCTTTGAGCCTTCGAGCTCTGTGTCCAATTTCGAAGGAGTTTTCTCGTAGTTGCGCTATATAAATGGTTCTGGTTGGCAGATGCAGCTGGTCGACCCAAAGATTGGATGCCCGGTAAAAAGAAGGACTTCTCGTGCAGCGATCGCATGGTATGGCTCGTTACTTGTTTAAGTTGTTTGTTTATAATTTTGTTTAGATTTTTTTAACTTTCTCCATGCATCTCTTTGTTCTGTTTAGTCACTTGTGATATTTTTATGTCAACTTTTTCAGCTGAATTATCGCTGCTTCTTTGCCTTACTGGACTGACTTTGTCCTGTTTATATCTTGATTTTCATAAGCCATTGTGCATTAGACAGCAACACTAGAAGTTGCTAATTATGGAAGTTGCTAATTATGGAAGTTGCTAATTATGGAAGTTGCTAATTATGGAAGTTGCTAATTATAGAAGTGGCTAAGTATTATTATTATTAAAGCCGCTTTGATTCTACATTACAAAATTTATGGATTTTTGCAAGCATTGTCATTTTCCATGCGCACATTGCCCAGTTTGTTTTCGAGAAGTTTTTCTTAAGTTCTCACACGATTACCGCCTTGTGTGACAGTGGTGTATACTGTACTTGAATATTAAGTGCAAAGTAGCTAAAAAGGTTGGAGCAGACATTTATGGCAAGATAATGGGTAATTGGGTATAATTGCCTTGTACGTAAACGAAGTGGCTATCTGTTGTATTTTATTATTTCTGCATTTATTAAGCGCCACTGCCTGATGACTAAGCATCAGTCGATGATGCTGAGCAATTGTGATTGAAGGACTTGCTCAAGGTCCCTACAAAGTAACCGTCTCAGAGGAGGCTTGAACCCATGCCCTACATGTTACAAGCCAAAGGACTTGCTCAAGGTCCCTACAAAGTAACCATCTCAGGTGAGGAGGTTCGAACCCATACTCTGCATTACAAGCCATGCGCTCTAACCAATCGACAACCAAGGTGTTCTGTTAAAACTGCAGTTGTGACTGTCATCTTCCAGTTTGCCATCAACATCGGAGTCAAGTTCTTCACTCCCGAGGAGCACTTTCTTGGAGAGAAACCAGCCAAATTTGAGATGCCAGCGTTCGATCCGGTAAGTTTTTCTCGATAAGCGTAATAGATTGTATGGAAACTGGTACAACAGTTCCACGTGTAACCTCACTGATGCGCAACAAGGAACCTGACTGTCGCGCATCAGTGAGATTACACATGGAACTTTTGTACCAGTTTCCATACAATCTATTACGCTTACCGAGAAAAACCCCGTTGTTCCTTGATGGCTCTGGCCTTGTTTCTTATTATCCACAAGATGGCGCCAGAGTTACATGTCGCCTTTTCTAATATACTAAATGTATAAAGTTAGACCATGCGTCAAAGTCTTTACTGAATTGTTAGAGTGATTTCAAATCTTAGAGGATATCTTTGAGTAATTACCGGTATGGCCATTATATTTTTGCAAATGGTTTTAGAGTCAGATTTGATGCACAGATTTAATGAGATTAGCTAGAAAGATTAACGAGTGATTAGACGTAGATTTGACTTTTGTGATTTAACAAGGTCAGTAAAAAATAAATCAATCAGTAACAGTCGCTTTCCTCAACTTACGTTCGCGCTAAATTGAGAATGCTTTCAGAGAACGCTCAACACGAAGATTCCTCTTCTTGATCCTACATCAGCCAAACTGACAACGGATGGGCCAGAGGTAGGCAGTCATTCATTCCTATTCAGTAGTTAATCAGTTATCTAGATACTTTGTGTAGCACCTTTTAAGTAATTCATAGTAATTGTAATCATAATCTTAAACTCAAAATATCACCTTTTAAGTAATTCATAGTAATTATAATCATAATCTTAAACTCAAAATATCGCCTTGTAAGTAACTCATAATAATTGTAATCATAATCTTAAACTCAAAATTTCTAGTGTTACTTAAAAGCTAATCGCAGGGCACTAGCTTATTCATGAGTGCTGCGTCTAGTCAGAGGGGTTGTCCAAAGACGCCATGTCAAGAACCAAGTCTGGTTGCCAGATGAACAGAGAGAGAAGGGGCAGAGAAGCTGTTAAATTTACATGCATAAACTAGCATTTGTGAATGTACTTTTTCATTCTATCCAGCGTATAAGTAATTGAAGATTTGCATTGTTACGTTTCTCCGTTATTCCTGTTTGGCTTCTCTGTCGTAGTAATTATTTTGAATGTCTTCATTTCAGGTGATCTTGTTTGTTGGTTTTCCTGCCTGTAAGTACCATATTACGCTTACTATTTGTGTTGTCAATTATTTACACGTCTCTGATTACTGAAACATTTTATGATTACTCTAACTGTGAATGTAACCGTGATTTTTGCTAACATCTGGTCATATTTTATACATGATAAGGAAACAATGCGATTTTCTTAATCTGCCTGCATTTATTACTAACGTACTTATTCTGTCAACATATTTTATTAATTGGAATACACTGTAGTGTAACTTAACTATTACCGGTAATTACGTCTTCAAGGTGCTGTATATAATTAGTGGTTTGGTTATTCCTGGAAATGGTAGTATTTCATGAAGTGGTAGCTATGAAGTGTAGTCTATGTGCATTACAATCAGACAAACGTAGTTGTGATGACTGCTGAAAATGTTACTTTCTAGCTGGAAAGAGTCATTTTGTGCGAAAGCATTTGATTCCAAAGGGATACATACAAGTCAATAGGGTAAGCAAATTATATGTAAACGTACATGTTTTTCTATAGCGACCATATGGCCTTGACCCTGCGCATTTTTTGTGCCTCCCCTACATCTCACTTGTGAGATATGGGATACTTACTTTTACAGATGTTTTACATACATAGAACGGTCTTGTGAAGATTTAAAACTGGTTAGAGAAAGGCTGACTCTCAGCGTATTCTGCGTAATGATTTTGGTGGTGATAGCGATTGTGGTGATAACAGTGAGGTTAATTTGTGGAGCAATTAGTTTGCAATGTTCTGGTGAATTGATTTCTGTGCAGGATGTTTTGGGCACTTGGCAGAAGTGCGTTCAAGCGACACAGGAGGCGCTGGACCGTGGAAAGAGTGTTGCCGTGGACAACACAAGTCCAGACACAGAGACACGCAAAAGGTTCGTTATCATCATCATTTGTCTTCATCAAAATCATAATCATCATGAAATTTTACGCTTTTTCATCATCATCATTATTGTCATTATCATTGTGTAAACATGAAGATTCTAGAATGGTAAAGTTTTACTAAAGGTTGTTTTTGTAACTTTGTTTCCGCAGGTACATTGATGTTGCAAAGGCTGCTGGGATTTCCTGTCGTTGTTTTATCATGAAGACATCGTTCGACCATGCTCTTCACAACGAGAGGGTGAGATTCATTGTTTATCAACCTATCCAGTCACACTTACTTAAAACCTGTTTCAATATGTAAAGCAAAACCATGTGAACATTAGTGTAATTCTTGTGTTGAAGCACTGAGCAAAATGAGTTTTGGTACAGAGTTTCAACTGCTGTTTTAAGTGCAACGATTTCTTTTCATCGTTTTCTAGTTCAGAGAACTGACAGACAGAAGCCACCAGCTGATCAGCGCAATGGTCTTTAATTCCTACAAGTAAGATTTGATTACGACAACTGTGGTGATGGTGGTGGTGATGATGATAGTGGTGGTGGTGGCGGCAGTGATGATTGTTTTCATATTGTTGTAACTGCTGTCAAAAGACTTACAATAAGCAAGTAGCGATGGTGTAACATTAATCGTAATTCCGAGATTTCTACAGCGCCCAATGAAAGCCACGTCACAGGGACCAGCTTATTCACAGGCGCTCAGTCAAAACAAAATCGATAGGCAAAATGGTTCGGTTCCAGGTCAAGATCCAAAAGTCGGGCACAGAGACAACTTGCTTGACAGCTACATTGGGTGGTGTTTGGGATTGGAGTAGACAGAGAGATATGAGGAAGACGGGATGTAGCACTGTTGTTGAATTTGAAAGTCCAGAATTTTGCAGATGCTAGTCACGAGCTGTCTGTAAGTGCGAAGAGAAATACAAGTGAATCACAGACATATGCTATTGTAGAATGCGTTTCATGGTATTGCATTGTTACATTATTCGTCACATTTTAAAAATTACGTAATGTCTCTGATATTTTTAATGATTGTTTTTTAAAATTTTTAACCTAGATCGAAATACCAGGAACCAAAAATGGGGGAAGGATTCCAAGAAATCGTTAGAGTCAACTTTATTCCCGACTTCGAATCTTCAGAACAGGAAATGCTATATCGAAAATTTCTTGTGGAAAAATAGTCCCATCGTTGCCTTTCTCGCAAAGTACGTGTGTGCCGCACTGAAGTCCGTTTGGTAGCACGCCGGGTCTCTAATCCAGCGATTGTCATTTTGAGTTTGTTGAGTGGACTTTGTGTTATGACCCTTGACGAAATGTTTGACACTTGTCTTTCTTGCACATCACATTCAGATCTAGTGACCTTCCGCACTTCTTAGTAATTGCACTTAATAAAATTAATGTATACAGATTACACGTGTGTCTTTTCTAAGCACTAGCTGGACAGCGGCAAAATAGGAAGTTGAAATCAAGTTCTGTGAAATTCAGTCTTTGAAAACAGTGATTTGATTAAGTGGTGATGGATCTTGTGATTCTTACATTTTTATAAATTTGTTCTTTAAAACTTATTAGTGACTTTGCTTTTGGACTGTTAAAAAGAATAGTTGTGAAAGGAAGTGCTTTCAATGCCTAGCTTTAGCGTCGATGGGAAGGCCCAAAGGCGGATGCAGAGGTCAGATCAGGCCATGGCCCCGATTTGACGGAGCTGCCCCAAATTGGTTTGTCGTGACTACTAAACAGTCATCAAAATTGTCTGGGGAAAGTTACCTGTTGCCCTGCTTGCTTTGTCTACCAAACTTATTTTGACTACTTGTACTTATTAATCATAAAATCAAAATTTCTAAAGCGTTACTTAAAAGCTAAGTCAGGGGACCAGCATATTCACAAGCGCTGCGTCAAATCCGAGGGGTTGTCGAAAGATGCCATGTGAAGCAAAAGCGAAGCAATAATGCGTCTGCTGCGATGTCATCTTAAATAGTGTGGTCCTCGGTCTTCTGTGATCAAAACAATGGTAAGAGTCGGTCAAGGCGCCGCTGAGCGAGAGGACCCCGGTTCTCATGGCTTATTTAAGAGATTTCAATCTCGGGCTAGCACGGTCCGTACACGGGGACCATTCAAACGGGCAGCGATGGTGAAGAAGGACATCAACTAATTAATTCATAGAAAAATTAGCAGGGTCAAGGCCATACGGTGGCTTTAAATAAACGTGTTTGACATTTACATCTGATTTCCAAAGACGTTATATTTGGCAAGAACAATTTATGAAGCGCTTTTCTTATGCCTGAACAAATCTAGTACTGCTATCACTTACAAGGATTGCGTGCGTTGTGGCCAGAGGTATAGATGGCTCTGGTTGTGGCGTAAGAAAACCACATCATTAGTAAGTAAGTAATCTTTATTATTCATCATAGACGCAGACTACAATCATAGGCTAAACTAAGGGCTTGTTGGGCAAATAATGCACGGTAGTAATAGTAATCTCGAGATTTCTACAGCGCCCAAAGAAAAAGCTAAGTAGCAGAACCAGTTTATTCACAGGCGCACAGTCAAGACAAGTATAAATGATGACACTTCGACAAGTTGCTTTGTTCCGCACGAACCGTCGGTTTAGTATATAAAGATGCAAATATTTTAATTGAGAACTAAAGGTAAGTGTAAATTTCAGAATTTTTTCTGCGCCATACAAAGCCGCGTCAGAATACCAGCTAATTTTACCATCGCTATATCAAATCATGTCCGCAAGAACCAAGTTGTTTGGTTAGTTTCGGTGGTGGGTATGAATATTGCGATATCGGTTCTACCTCGGATCAAATGATAGTCCGAACACGAGGATCTTAAATGGCGTAGTACCCATTCAAATAGACAACAGTGTTGACGGATCTCACCCGATAAATTCACTGAGAAATGATTAGACTCGAGGCTGTATGGTTGCTATAGAAAACGTGTACATTCGCATCCACAGAAGTTGATACGCGCATTGTTAAAAAACACTTTTAACGTTGAGTGTAGGAGCACACCTCTAGAAGACTGGTTCTTTGCATTTCATTGACATCTAACGCGGCCAGATACGTCTGTTAGAGGAGAGCAGGGAAACAGCGTTGTTCGCATGGCAACGGTACCGCGCGATGGAAGTCGGTGGTTGATGTTCTAATGTTAATGTGCTGTTCAGACTGATAAACATTTGGGCTTTGCAGGTAAAGTTAAAAAAGGTTAATTTGATGTAATTGGTGAAGAACAGATATGAATATTAATTGGTATGAGGAGGCACAGATGATACCCTATGTTATCGCACTCGTTAACTTCTACAGCGTCGGTATTAGTACACCCGGTTTGATACGTAAGCGAGGGATCGGTGAAATTAGTAAACAAAGAGCTAAGCGTTACAATACAGTAGGATGCAATACAATATACAATAGAATACAATTGTAGTTTGATAATGCCCTCCTCACAAAGAAGTGCACATTGAAGGCGGGGAACAGAAGACATTAAGAATCACATTCAGACTGGAAGATGTAAGTTTTAAGTTTAGAGCGGATGATAGCATAAGTACACTTAGAGTTAAGTGTAAAGCAGAGTAAGTTAGAGTAAGTTAGAGTAAGTAGATGAATTTACCTACAGTAGATAAATGACAGATTAGCATCAGTTGTGTCACTGATATTGTAATGTAATAACTGTAGTAACAACAATTTTCATATGTAACAAACAACTAGGTAGCTCGCTATAGCATTTTATCCGCTGCCACTGTAACTGCTTAACATTTCCCTGGCATATCTTTCAGATTTTACGCTGGTACCGGACTACCTATAGTTTGTTAGGCTTTGTTGCAGGAATCTGGAGACTTTTCAATTATGTCTGAGGAAAAACAGAAGACAGCTTATGCTGGGTAGGATGATCAGTCATTTATGTAGAATACGTTTGTCTGATTTGACGCTTTTCTCTTTAATGATTGAATATTCTAATAACTTCCTTTGTAAGATTAAAGATGAGGTTGTTGTTCCTGGTCGCAGATCCCTTTGCTCAGCTGCACAAGATGATCTGGTTTTCCCACTGGTTGCAACTTTCACAGCCCATCGCAAAACCTTCTTCCTCTTCCTCTTCTTCTTATTGATATTATTTCTGCATTTACTGAGCACCACTGTCTAGCTGAGCAGTTGTGAGTGAAGAACTTGCTCAGGGTGCCTCAGAGGAGGCTCTAACCCATATTCTCCATGTTACTAGTCAAGCACTCTGTCCAATCAGTCAGTGTGCCCACAGTATCTAGTGGTGCAATATAAATTTATGAAAGTAATATATTATCAAAGAAAGATCGAGACATTAGTGTTCGGAATGATGGATGGACCAAACAAGAGAGGACGAACCCACAAAGAATGGGTAGACGACTTAATGGAATGCTGTGGAACATCACTCCAGGAGCTAAGCCACACAGCACTGGAAAGACAATAGTGGCGGAATATAGTGAGAATGGCATTGGACGCCTATGGGCTTTGTACCCATGGTTTATGATGATGATGATGATGAATATATTATTAATCATATGTAATAAATTATTAACAAGCAATAATAATAAAGTTTACTTCTTTAGTGCATTGTTGTTTAATAGTTCTTTGGCTTTTTCAAATGTAATTCTTTCACTAATATTGCTTTCTGTGAACAGTGAGGTTCTTGGACATTACTCTGTACATGTATCAATATTTTCTGCATTTTTCTAGCTCTTCCCATAGGGTTGGAATAAGTCCAACGAAATCCATTCATACGCCTTCTAGTGGTGACGGCTCCCGCAAAAGTGGTTTCAAGTCGAAATCGGCGATAAAGTCGATGCGATCAAGACTTTTGCCAACTACTGTGCTGGAAAAGCCATCGCCAAGCGAGATCAAGGTATATTATTATTATTATTTGTGCATTTATGCAGCGCCGCTATCTAATGACTAAGCATCAATCGATGGCGCTGAGCAATCGTGAGTGAAGCACTTGTTCAAGGTCCCTACACATTAGCCGTGTAAGGGGAGGCTCGAACCTGTACTCTTCGCATTACAAGCCAAGCGCTCTAACCAATTGACTACCATGACCCACAAACACTACCTGGAATTGAGTAACTTTTACAACCATATTTTTTATCAATTTGTTTATTTTTTGTTTCTTTTTCATGTCAGCTTGATTTTGATTCTTATCATTCATGGACCATTTGTTTTACGTTTTTTCCTGTTATGTGACTGTTGTGCGATGGTTTAATGGTTAGTGTGAGTACTCACACTAACCATTAAACCATCGCACAACAGTCACATAACAGGAAAAAACGTAAAACAAATGGTCCATGAATGATAAGAATCAAAATCAAGCTGTCAGTGGGAAGATCATGTGGCATGGGAGAGGACTGGCCACTTGCCATGGCTCCCAAAGACTGCATTCGAACGAGTTTCCAGCGTTTATCGTACCATGTTGGGTCATCTTATGTTATTTTAAAAAAATACCAAACAAATCAATTGTTTTATAAAATTAAAATGCTCCATGTGATGTTCAGGTGTACAATGATGTTGGTGAAGATGTCACTCCGAAGCCGTTGCTGCAAATTGACCGGCATTCGGCCAAAGGTCAACATGGGGTCATCATGGCCGAAAGTCCTGGAGCCACGGTCAGTTTTGTTTCCATTGATTGACTGATTGTTCTTAAAATTCATAGACCTTTAATTTTATGTTTTGTTATGTTGTGTTAGGGGTGTGCGATACTCTGTCGGTTAGTATGTTGGACTCTCAATCCACGGGTTGGGGTTCAAATCATCACCACCACACAGAAAGATATATAAACATTTCTGTTCAGCTAGTGCAGGTAGTGTTAACGGCCATATAACTCTTCCGCAAATCCTATCCTGATTCCTATTCTTCCTCTTATCTTTTCTGCAGGTCCAATTTCAAACACCATTCACCTTAACCGTCTGACTGTCAGCCTGCCTGACTCTTGGATACTGACCTGGAACCGAACCTTTCCTGCCTATCGATTTTGTTTTGACTGATGGCCTTTGAAGTAGCGGGGTCCCGCGACTTAATTTTCATTGCTGTGGAAATCTCGAGTTTAAGGTTCATGTTGACAAGAAGCAGGAACTGAAGTCATAGTTGAAAATGTGTGGTATATGTATATATGCAAATTTGTATATAACCTCATTGTTTGAGGTTACTACATGTATTTCTGAGCTTTTATGTAACTCCTTTTTGTGAACCGCTCATGGGTGATGTTTTTGTTACTTTGCAGCCGATTGATGCATCTCAGTCGTCTTTCTACCAAGGTGGAACACTGGGAGCTGGTTTAACCACTGCTGGTCCATTCGCGAGGTAATTTCTTTTACTGGATATTATTTCTATATTTATCTCATTAGATTATCTAATCATGGCAGCCTGTTTGGAAGTTCACTTGGGCTGCGATCCAACAGTTGTGGAATAATTAGAATCCCGCGGCATTGTGTAAAATTCACTGTCACCTTGTGCGGACAATATTGACAATTTGTGCCATTGTGTGGAATTGCCTTTTTGTTTGTTTGCTCAATAAAAAGAAGTCAATTCTTCAATGAAGACGCATGACTCTAACGACCCAGGCTTATAAACAATTGCAGTGGAAGACTGTTCCAGAGGAAAGTCCAATGCAAGAAAAGGGACAATGGGCTCAAGTGGGTCATTAGGTAGAGCACTCGGCTTGTAACGCGGAGAGCACGGGTTCGAGCCTTCTTCCCTGAAACGGTTACTGTATAGGGACCTAGATCAAGTTCCTGAACAAGTTGACCCTGGACAAATTGTTTGCCTTTATCTTTAGGAGCGTCTTCAGTGGCTCTGTGTCTGGCCGATCAACCGACATGTTTTCCGATGACTTTGGCGACTCTCCGCTAGATGCGTCTTCGACGTGGATTGGTAGGATATCTAATCGAATCTAAGAACTTCTATAGCGCCACTGTAATAATGCTCAAGGCAGCAGTCGATGGTCGCTGCCTCTTTAAGAGTTCATGCTTTTCATTGGTTTTTATTTTATTACGTGGCGCCACTGTGTCGTTCTCAGGCAGCATTTGACTGCACAAAACATTGTCTTTAAAGGACTTGCTTAAGGTTGCGACCTGTCAGCAAAGGAAACTCGTGTTCAAGTCAGCTGAGTTGGTTGTTGTTGCAATGTGCTGCTTGTGAGGATATGCATTGCTGTGCTTTGGTACTTAAGAAGAATTGACTTCTTTTTTACTGAACAACAAAAACAAAAAGGCTGTTCCACACAATGGCACAAATTGTCAATATTGTCCGCACAAGTTGACAATGAATTTTACACAATGCCTGTGAATTCTAACCTTAAATGTGGGATTTATAGTCGTGAGTATTACCAGTGTATATATTTATGTATGTGTATATGTATATGTTTGTTTGTCTGTGTATATGTATATTTTATGTATGTATATATTAGAATTTACTGAAGTGACTTGACTTGGGTTCTTGCAGACATGAAGGTTGAATACAAACGAGAGGACATTACAGAGGATTTGACAGAGGCAGACCTTGAAGTCCCAGTTGAAATAACCCTCACAGAAACTGAGATGATTTCAATGCTGGAAATCCCGGCTATAAGTGTTACGAGCGACTCACGTGAAGGGAAGAAAATTGCGGAGGCAAACCTTCAGTATCAGGAGGTACAGCTTAGTTTGAATAAAGTTTTAAAAAATTAGTCTGACTGTCTCATTCTTCTAACGAGTAAATAAACTGATACCATTGAGACATTTTATGAATTAAAGGTATTGACAGTTTATGTATGTATGTAGGCTTATGTATGTATGTATGCATGTATGTATGTTTGTATGTATGTGTGTGTATAACTATGTGTTTATATGTATGCTTGTGTATGTATGTATGTGTGTATATGTATGTATTAAAGGTAATGACAGTTTAGGTATGTGTGTACATATGTATATATGTATGTTTGTATGCAAGTATCTGAACTTTTATACAGCACCTTTTCAGAACCTTGGCAAATTTAATATTGCATCGAATCATATGAAGACGGTGATTATGATGATGAAGATGGTAGCAGTGGTGGTGGTGATGGTGATGATGATGAATTTGCTGATGCTGAAAATGATGACATGGTCGTCTTAGCACTTAAATTCTGAAATTACTCTATTTGTCGTTAGAGACTCACACCTGTTAGAGCCAAGTCTAAGGCCAGTGCAAGAGAGTCTAACGTGAGTCAAAACTTTGCACTGTCCTTCAGATGAGCCACATTCACTGCATCCGCCTTATGAGCCACATTCACTGCAGTTGCCTGATGAGCCGCATTCACTGCAGTTGCCTAATGAGCCACATTCACTGCAGTTGCCTTATGAGCCACATTCACTGCATCCGCCTTATGAGCCACATTCACTGCAGTTGCCTGATGAGCCGCATTCACTGCAGTTGCCTAATGAGCCACATTCACTGCAGTTGCCTTATGAGCCACATTCACTGCAGTTGCCTTATGAGCCACATTCACTGCAGTTGCCTTATGAGCCACATTCACTGCAGTTGCCTTATGAGCCACATTCACCAGTTGCCTGATGAGCTACATTCACTGCAGTTGCCTTATGAGCCACATTCACTTCAGTTGCCTTATGAGCCACATTCACTTCAGTTGCCTTATGAGCCACATTCACTTCAGTTGCCTTATGAGCCACATTCACTGCAGTTGCCTTATAAGCCACATTCACTGCAGTTGCCTTATGAGCCACATTCACCAGTTGCCTGATGAGCTACATTCACTGCAGTTGCCTTATGAGCCACATTCACTTCAGTTGCCTTATGAGCCACATTCACTTCAGTTGCCTTATGAGCCACATTCACTGCAGTTGCCTTATGAGCCACATTCACTGCAGTTGCCTTGGTAGACTTTATGTCAAAGTGTACAGTGTTTCACGTTGCACAGTTTCTCAGTTTGTACACAGTGCCTCATTTTGTATGCTTTATCACTGGGTGACTTTTCACGCTATGAACTTGTGCACTCGTAACTGTAATCATAAACTTGAAATTTCTAAAGCGTTACCCAAAAGCTAAGCGCAGGGCGCCAGATTATTCACGAGAGCTGCGTCAAGTCAGTTGGGTTATACAAGCATGCCATGTCAAGAAAAGCTCCATGACTTTTCACAATAAACTTGCACAGTCGTAATCGTAATCGTAAACTCGAAATTTCTAAGGCGCTACCCAGAAGCTGAGCTCAGGGCCCCAGCTGATTCACGAGCGCTGCTTAAAGTCAGTGGGGTTGTCCAAAGATGCCATGTCGAGAAACAGGTCTGGAGAAATGAGGAGAATGCAAAGACAATTGATAGGATGTCATTGCAATAAAGCACACTTTGTATTTTATCATAGTTTCTACGTTGTGATGGGATATGCTATCAATCATTCGGTTAACTTTTCACAGTATAAACTGTCCCAGTTTACAATCTGTGCACTAGGCATGCAACGTCACTGTCACCAAAAACAGAACCAGATTATATGAGGTTGGAATGGTATTTGTGCACGCCTAGACAAATTGTGACTTCATTCAGTAAGAAAGTTGATATGTTTTAGTTTTTAATTTGTGGAGCTCTTAAATAAGAAAGTTTGTTTTTCATTTGTTTGGAATTTGTGGAGTTTTTTAGTAAGGAAGTTTGCATCATCTTTCTACATTTGTGGAATTTCGAATAAAATAAAGTTGATGTTGTTTGTTTTCTTAATGACTCTTTGGCAACTGTTGAAGCATTCTGTGAGAAAGAGCTGAAGATTGGTCTGATTTGGTCTTGCAGTTGGTTAAAGGGAAATCCGGAAACAGCGATAGGTACACGAACAGAGGGATGAACACTTTCAACGAACCACAAAAAAACAAGGGCACAATCACACTTCCAATTACTCGCAAGGTAAGACTAGCTTCTGGTCTAATCTAATCTAATCTAATCTAAACACTGCTGTAGCGCTGTTATCATAATGCTCAAGGCATCAGTCGAAGGTTGCTTCAAGTCAGAATAGCAGTCAGAAATCATAAGACGTTGGAGAAGCCAGGTCGAATTCCGATAGGTCAGAGAAACCAGAAGCCAGGCTACGGTGGGTAGCCAGTTGGAAGAGATGATGATGATGTTGGTGGTGCTGGTGGTGGTGATGATGATGATGATAATGATGATGTTGACAAGGAAGGCACATTCCTCTGCAGCTCTTATCTAATGCCAATTCAGCTCTTCAATGCCATCACTCTCCACAGGAACTGTGCCACCAAACCTAACACAGGGGAAGCCTAGGCGTTGCAAGGATCTTATGTACCTCACGTAAAAATAACGATAATGAGGATATTTATAAAAAATAATGATAATGTAATTTAGCGATATGATCAGTGTTGTCAATGTTTACTCCTAAACTACTCTGTTCTTGATTTTTCCTGATTCAAGGAATGCGCTGTGCAGGCCAGTGAATCGGACATATTCGATACCAACAATAACAGTGTGCAGAAAGGTTTGAGTGTCTCATTCTTCCTCTTCCCCTTATCTCGTTTTGACCTCATTATGGCATGACCTTATTAAATACTTTGACTGTTGTAACACGACCTAGTTACAATACGACCTAGTTACAATATGACCTCGCTATAACATGACAACATTATACCATGACCTCAGTGTAACCCGACCTCATTATAAAATGACCTAATTATAACATGACCTTGTTGGAACTTGACCTCAGTGTAAGAGAGCCTCATTAACGCTTACGTCTGCCACTCTCAGAGTCTGTCTCTGCAGATTCAATTCGAAACACCACCCACTGTTGCCGTCCGCGACTGTCTGCCTGCCTGAGACTTGGATCTTGACCTGGAACCGAACCCTTCCTGCATATCGATTTTGTTTTGTCTGAGCGCCTGTGAATAAGCTGGTTCCCGCAACTTAGCTTTCGTTGGTCGCTGTAGAAATCTCGAGATTACGATTACGATTCACGTACCAATAGAGGCTTATTTCAGAGATTTAAATCTCGGGACTAGAACAGTCCCTCACGGGAACCTTAAATGGAGTGGCAACCATTCAAATGGGCAGCGTTGGTGAAGGATCTCACCCAATGAATTCACTGAAAATTGAGCAGGGTCGAGGCCATACGGTTGCTATGGAAAAACGTCTACATTTACATTCAGTTCGATTTGGCTACCTAAAGCAGGTCATAGATACTCCAAATGGCATGGCACCCATTCAACGAGCAGCTGTGGTGAAGGATTTCACTTGATTAATTCAGGGTCGAGGCCATACGGTCGCTATAGAAAACCGTGTACATTTACATTTACTTGATCAGGTACTGAGAAGAAGACTGTAAATCCTGATGAGGACCTCATCCTGCTGACAGCGGAGGGTACTGCGACAGAGGCTGCAGCCGTGGAATTGAAACCAGACCAAGCAAAGGACCTTGATGCCGTGGAGGCACGACCACCCGATGTGCCCTCCTCCGCTAGACCATCTGCGGAAGGTCGGTCTGCAAAAATCATCACAAAAATTCAAGCTGTCTGATTTTACCATTGAAGTATTACAATTACGATTACATACTTACATAAATACATGATGATGATGAGTTCTCTGCCTGAAGGCAGGTCCATTGGCTTTATGCCACCCGGGATGAGATGAGTGAGGTGGTTTCCCGTTGCCTTCCTCATAAACAAGTGTGGGTGAGCAACTTGTCCAAGGTCGTTATGCAGTGGCTTGAGGCAGATTCGAACCCGCGGCCCTCCGGTTACAAGGCACAGACCATACAACTACACCACCGCGACCCTACATACATACGTACGTACATACAGGCATACATATATAGACACAAATAGATTTGTACAAATACACACGTGTCGTCAGCGTGGCATTATGATGTCTTGGATCACATGATCTTGTTGTTATGTCTTGGTTCAGGAGGTCGGGAGACGGCGATGTCTTCGACGACACTTGGTGAGAGCATGTTTGGGGGAAAGGAGACGAGGGAACCAGCAAAAGAGGTCATGGTTGACACTTCGCTCGATGAGGAACGAATTCTCAAGGTCTGGTTTCTCTTCACTTGCGTGAATGAACATTTTCTAGAAAGTTCTTAAATCAAACCATATCAGATCAGCGCCACTTTATTTCCTTCACCGGAAAAACATTCGTCTTTCACAGATCCTGTCCCGACTCCCCTTCTTCGTCTTATCCCTCTTTGCGCTCCAATCCTAAACATCACCCACTGTAGCTGACACACTGTCTCTCCGTCTGACTTTTGGATCTTGACCTGGAACCGAACACTTGGCTATCGATTTTGTTTTCACTGAGCGCCTGGGAATAAGCTGGTACTCGTGACGTGGCTTTCGTTGGGCGCTGTAGAAATCTCGGGATTACAAATTATTATTACGATCTGCAGCAGGTCTCCTATTTATTGCATCATATGCACAGAAAATTTTTTAATGTTCCAAGGTCTGTTCGTCGTAATCGTAATCCCGAGATTTCTACAGCGCCCAACGAAAGCCACGTCACGAGGACCAGCTCATTCACAGGCGCTCAGTTAAAACAAAATCGATAGGTAAAAGGGTTCGGTTCCAGGTCAAGATCCAAGAGTCGGGCGTGTTCAGGCGTGATGGCACATGATTTCATTTAGTGCAAGTGTCAAAGTGTCGTCTGCTTTGCAGAGTGATTCCATGAAACGACATCTGGTGGTCATGGAGAGAGTTGTTAACCTGAACACGTACCAGCCGAAACTGGCTGCCTATCGAAACTTTCCAAACCTTTCAGGTGAGGTGTTAGGAATTTTGCACAAAGACTAGGAATATGTCCTTCTAATCAGGGTAATCTAATCTAATCTAATCCAATACTATCTAACCTAATGAATCAGTCATTCAGTCAATGAAATCCAATCCAACCTAATCAATCAATGCAATCCAATACAATCCATCCATCCATCCATACTTTAATCCATCCATCCACCTATCCATCCAATCTAATCTAATGACTTCCGTAGCTATATACATACATATATACATACATACTTACATTCACATACATACATATATACATACATATATACACACACACATACATACACACTGCTTGATTTTTGCCTCAGATTCACATTTCTGTCTGACTGCACACATTACAAATATTTTTTATAATAATAATAACAAACAGTTTTCTAACAGATTTATTTAAAACTTCTAATAATCTTCTAAAAACTAGAAAAACTTTCTAGTGGAACAAGAACCACAGCAACCAGCAGAGACAGACAAGGCCAAGGCCACCGCAAGGGTGTCTCAAAAGGTCGAAGCGGTCACTGACCTTGGTCCGAGCCTGGACCGCCTGTGGTCATACCAGTGTCCGCTGACCAAGGGTCATAACGTCAGCTGCATTACCTGGAACCGGGTGAACCCTGACCTCGTTGCCGTTGGTTACGGTCAGTTCGAATATTCTAAGCAGAAAACTGGACTTGTCTGCTGCTGGTCATTCAAAAACCCTGAGGTCAGTTTTAGACGTTTCCTTGTACTGGACGTTTAGCTGTAAACTAATGTAATGTAATAGAACATTTATATAGAGCCTTCTGCAGTTCTTAAAGGCGCTATATAAATGCTGAGATACTTGCATACATCATACATATATACATACACACTCAAGTACATACATATTGTACATACATTTCTACATGCATGCATATAAGTACACACATTTATACATACATCTATACATGCATGGATATATGCATACACAGATACATATATGCCTACCTACATACATACATACACACATTCATAGAGATGCAAATGCATAAACATGCATGCTTCCATACATACATATATGCGCTTATGTACAAAGCTCCTTATAAATGCATACATTTATACATATATATCTATGTATACATGCGTGGATACATACATACATGCATAAATGCGCATACATATATATTTAACTCCAGTCATGAAGTGTGAAACTCCAGTCAATACTTCATGTATAAATGATCCTCAAAATCCACACGGACTTTTTTATCTGATTATTAAGACTTTGAGACCTGATCTAGTTATGCCAACCTGACCTTGAAATGACCAATGAATGAAAAATTTCTTCTCTGTTTGTATTTTTGAGGCCTGATCTAGTTATGCCAACCTGACCTAGAAATGACCAATGAATGAACAATTTCTTCTATGTTTGTATTTTTGAGACCTGACTTAGTTATGCCAACCTGACCTAGAAATGACCAATGAATGAACGATTTCTTCTCTGTTTGTATTATTGAGACCTGACCTAGTTATGCCAACCTGACCTAGAAATGACCAATGAATGAACGATTCATTCTCTTTGTATTCCAGTATCCAGAAAGAGTTTATGAGACTCAGGCCGGCGTCTTATCGGTCGACTTCAGCCAGTCTCATCCCAATCTCCTGGCTGTAAGTCTTCCATTCATCTCTCATCCACGTCATCGTCTACCCGGCTGACTATATAGCGCCTTTTAAGACCTTACAGGGGCACTAAATATGGCTGTCTCACAAATATAGGAAGGTTTGACGTAAAATAAAGTATCCCATCTTCCACAATTAAGATGTAGGGTAGGCGCTGATTTCCTTTTTGTTAGACCCTTGAGACGGCAGTGGACGAATCCCAAGGTCCTGGACAGGGGGCCAGTGCATCGCAGGACTTATTGTTCACTTCCCAGCTTATGCCAGTTCCAAATTCTACTGCTTGGTGACAGCGGCACAGTGTACGCAAACAACCTGCCCAGGGCCGTTACACTGAGTCGAACCCGCAACCGCATGATCACTGACCAAACGCGTTACCGACAGACCACCGTGCCACACGTGACTTAAGACAGGTCGAAAATGTTTCTTGAGCTGGCTGGCGGAACAGTACACGTTTTAGTGGTAGACTGGTCTAATCGTATTCGTAATCCCGAGATTTCTACAGCGCCCAACGAAAGCCACGTCATGGGAACCAGCTTATTCAAGACAAAATCGATAGACAAAAGCGTTCGGTTCCAGGTCACGATCCAAGAGTCAGGCAGAGAGACAGCGTGGCAGGTGCGGTGGGTGATGTTTGGGATTGGAGCGGAAAGAGGGATAAGAGGAAGAAGAGGAGTCAGGATAGGATCTGTGAAAGAGGAATGTTTTCAGTTTTGGGTGAAAGGCATACGGGTTGAGCGGGACAGGTAAGTCCTCATGGGGTGCAGAATGTAACCGTCGTCGACTGTGGGGATCTGTGCTCGGATTTCTCGGTTGTATTCTGGAACCATACCAACTGTCGAAGATGTTCAGAAAGGTCTTGTCATCCTCCTTTTTATCACTGTTTGAAGAGCTACTATTGTCACCATTTCTCAGTCATGTTAATCAATGTCAAATCCTATTCTTGGAATGTGATGTATGTCGTTGAGTTAATCATTTCAGGTCGGAATGTACAGTGGAGCGATAGCCATCTATAACGTCGCTCTCTCTAACAAGGAACCGATCTTGGACAGCTTGTGAGCTTGCAACATCTTAGATATTGTAATAGAGAAACCTCAGCTGTAAAGTGGATGTATAGGGTGAAATACACCCAGTGAATCCGTAGATTAATTAATTAATTAATTTTTCCCTGAGGTATTATGATCCCTCAGGATTAAAAAAATGTTCGGAGTAAATGATAAATTATCTGGAACGGCTACCTCTCGTCAAGTTCATTATTAGCAAAAGTGTTATGGAAACGCTGAACTGCTATAGCTAGACACTGGAAGAGATAACAAGTTTAATTAATTAATTGATTAATTAATTATGGTTTTCTTAAAGAGGCGCTGTATAACTATGCAAATAAGGTTACGATTACGTTGTCAGTTCAACATTTTAGATCCGGAATTGGACCCAGGAATGAAGGGTGGCGTGCAACATTTACTGCATCTGTTGACATTTTGGCTTCTGGTTTCTCTGACCCATCGGAATTCGACCCGGCTTTTCCAACGGATTGTGATTTTGACTGCGATTTTGACTTGAAGCGACCACCAGCTGATGCTTTGGGCATTATGATAACGGCTCTATAAGAGTCTTTAGATTGAATTAGATTAGATTTGGTGATGTTTTAGGGAAGCAAGCGGCAAGCACATTGGACCCGTCTGGCAGCTGTGTTGGATTGAGAAGGAGAGAGGGAAAGGAGAGGAGCGGACGGAGGTTCTCGTTTCGATTTCCGCTGACGGCCGAGTCACTCAATGGGCGATTCGAAAGGGATTTGAAAGCTACGGTAACCAATAAGTCCACAAAGGGATTTGAAAGCTACGGTAACCAATAAGTCCACAAAGGGATTTGAAAGCTACGGTAACCAATAAGTCCACAAAGGGATTTGAAAGCTACGGTAACCAATAAGTCCACAAAGGGATTTGAAAGCTACGGTAACCAATAAGTCCACAAAGGGATTTGAAAGCTACGGTAACCAATAAGTCCACAAAGGGATTTGAAAGCTACGGTAACCAATAAGTCCACAAAGGGATTTGAAAGCTACGGTAACCAATAAGTCCACAAAGGGATTTGAAAGCTACGGTAACCAATAAGCCCACACGGTCGCTATGGAAAACCGTGCACATTTACGCTTTACATTTGTAGTTGTAACTGTAATTGTAATTTGAAATTTATAAAGCGCCTCTTAGAGGATAAACTCCACAAAGGTGCTCCCGGCCAGAACAAGTAAAATCACTGTTAAACATTAGTCTTCAGGCGCCTGCTGTACTCTGAGAGGGGTAGAGAAAGGAGCTCAAGTCGCGATACTCGAGGGAGACGATTCCAGCAAGTGGTAATTTACATTTACCCTGCGTTTCTCATGGTTTATTTACTGTAATTCCTTCTCTGTAACTGCGATTTCTGGCCAATCGTAATCATAAGCTCGAGATTTCTATAGCGCCCAATGAAGCTAAGTCACGGGAAGCAGCTTATTCACAGGCGCTCAGTCAGAAGACTTCTTGCCAATGACTGCTTCTCGGGGTTTGCTCAAAAGACTCCTCCTTCTTCTTCCTTCTGCTCTTCCTCATCTTCGGCCTCATCCTATTCCTGTTCCTCTTCCTTTTCCTATTCCTCCTCTTCGTCTCCCTCCTTCTCTTCTCCCTCCTCTTCTTCTTCTTTCTGTTCCTTTTCCTCTTCCTCCTACTCTTCCTCCTCTTCCTCATTCTCCTCTTCCTCTTCTTCCTCCTCTTCATCCTGCTCCTGCTCCTCTTCTTCCTCCTCCTGTTCCTCTTCCTCGTCCTTTTCTTCCTTTCTTCCTCCTGCTCTTCTTCCTCCTACTCTTATCCTTTTCTCCTTCCTCTTGCTCTACCTCCTCATCTTCATCCTGCTCCTGCTCCTCCTGTTCCTCTTCCTCCTCTTGCTCTTCCTCATCTTTTCCTCTTCATCCTCCTAGTCCTCCTCTTCTTCTTTGCTAATGTCTATTCTATGTCTATTCTTGCGTTTTAGCTGAGTAATGAGGGATATGAATTATTTGTAGACCTGATGAAGCTGAAGAGACTGATGACAAAGCAAGTCACTCAGGGAAAGCAGAAGAAAAGCGAGGCTTACATATCGAAATATGCGGCTGGACTTAGCTTCAACTTCAGCGCTAAAGACTCCAACATGTAAGTTAGTGCTGCCACCTTTTGACCCTTCTGTGTATTCCCTCTAGCGTATTTATGTATGTGTGTATGTTGTATGTACGCATGTATATATGTATGATGTATGTATTTATGTATGTACATATGTATGAATGTATGTATATGTATGTATATATGTATGTGGGTATGTATGTATGATGTATGTATGTATGTATGCATGTATATATGTGTATATGTATGATGTATGTGTTTATGTATGTATGTTTGTTTGTATGTATGTATGATGTATGATTTGGTATGATTTC
This sequence comes from Norana najaformis, assembly GCA_964023275.1. Taxonomy (NCBI): domain Eukaryota; kingdom Metazoa; phylum Annelida; class Clitellata; order Crassiclitellata; family Hormogastridae; genus Norana; species Norana najaformis. The sequence goes on from OZ029928.1 coordinate 17,419,001, forward strand.
CTGCAGATATTTGGCTGGTACGGAGGATGGCTACATCCATAAGTGTTCCTGTTCTTACAACGAACAATACCTGGACAGCTACTCCGGTCACACGGTTCGTTCCAAGAGAGTTCTTTTGATTTACTTGATATTGAGAAAAATCTTTGTTTTTATACTGGGAGAGAACAGCAATCGTTTTATTTAGATAACCATCGTTCTATTGAAAGAGTGCGCGTGTTACCTTTTGAGGTGTAAGTTTAAATGTACACGTTTTTCTATAGCGAGCATATGACCTCGACCCTGCTCATTTTTCAATGAATTTATTGGGTGAGATCCTTCACCACCGCTGCCCGTTTGAATGGGCGCCACGGAGAGTAGCCTCGTTTTAACTTTTTCATTGGTATGTTTCTGGATCAGTAGATTTTAGAATGAGGCCACGATGTCACACATCGCATGGTTAGTATTGAACATTTTTAGCACCAGACATGCGTCATGTTTTTGCCAATTCATTTAGTTGCCTATTTCATTGTTTTCGCTGGCTCCTACCTCCCTCATCTATGGGGTTATGTTCTCAGGGGGTGGTCGCCTAACGCTCCAGTTAGAGAACGTTCCACCGTTACGATTAGGTTACAGTTTGATTATGGGTCATGTGACGACTATATTTAGGTCGTGGCCACGGTTCATATGTTGCACTGCGATTGTGTTGATGTTGTTGATTGTGTTGATTGTGGTAAGTGTATTGATGGTGTTGATTGTGTTGATGGTGTTGATTGTGTTGATTGTGTTGATGGTGTTGATTGTGTTGATTGTGGTAAGTGTATTGATGGTGTTGATTGTGTTGATGGTGTTGATTGTGTTGATTGTGTTGATGGTGTTGATTGTGTTGATTGTGGTGAGTGTATTGATTGTGTTGATTGTGTTGTTGGTGTTGATTGTGTTGTTGGTGTTGATTGTGGTGAGTGTATTGATGGTGTTGATTGTGTTGATGGTGTTGATTGTGTTGATTATGTTGATTGTGTTGATTGTGTTGTTGGTGTTGATTGTGTTGATGGTGTTGATTGTGTTGATTATGTTGATGGTGTTGATTGTGTTGATTGTGGTAAGTGTATTGATGGTGTTGATTGTGTTGATGGTGTTGATTGTGTTGATGGTGTTGATTGTGTTGATGGTGTTGATTGTGTTGTTGGTGTTGATTGTGTTGTTGGTGTTGATTGTGGTGAGTGTATTGATTGTGTTGATTGTGTTGATTGTGTTGATGGTGTTGATTGTGTTGATTGTGTTGATGGTGTTGATTGTGTTGATTGTGGTGAGTGTATTGATTGTGGTGAGTGTATTGATTGTGTTGATTGTGTTGATTGTGTTGATGGTGTTGATTGTGTTGATGGTGTTGATTGTGTTGTTGGTGTTGATTGTGTTGTTGGTGTTGATTGTGGTGAGTGTATTGATGGTGTTGATTGTGTTGATGGTGTTGATGTTGTTGATTGTGTTGATTGTGGTGAGTGTATTGATTGTGGTGAGTGTATTGATTGTGTTGATGGTGTTGACTGTGTTGATGTTGTTGATTGTGTTGATTGTGGTGAGTGTATTGATTGTGTTGATTGTGTTGTTGGTGTTGATTGTGTTGTTGGTGTTGATTGTGGTGAGTGTATTGATGGTGTTGATTGTGTTGATGGTGTTGATTGTGTTGATTATGTTGATTGTGTTGATTGTGTTGTTGGTGTTGATTGTGTTGATGGTGTTGATTGTGTTGATTATGTTGATGGTGTTGATTGTGTTGATTGTGGTAAGTGTATTGATGGTGTTGATTGTGTTGATTGTGTTGATGGTGTTGATTGTGTTGATTGTGTTGATGGTGTTGATTGTGGTGAGTGTATTGATTGTGGTGAGTGTATTGATTGTGGTGAGTGTATTGATTGTGTTGATTGTGTTGATTGTGTTGATGTTGTTGATTGTGTTGATTGTGGTGAGTGTATTGATTGTGTTGATTGTGTTGACTGTGTCCAGGGTCCGGTCTATGGCGTCAGATGGTCTCCGTTCGATGACAACATCTTCCTCAGCTGCAGCGCCGACTGGAGCATCCGACTTTGGCACCAGGAACGCCTCCAACCCGTCCTCAACCTCTTCTCCTCTTCGGTAACATGACGCCATCTGGTGGATAAAAATACACTGACAAATGCGTCCATGAGTGGTTCTCAAAAGGCGCTACATAAATGATCGGTTGCATATATACATACATAACATACATACATACATATACATACATACATAATATATACATATATACATACATACATACATGCGTACATACATACATACATTCATACATATATACATATATACATACATACATACATACATATATATATGTACGTATATGCATACATATATACTTTCGTACATGTATACATACATACGTATAGATATACATATATACATTCATACATATATACATACATACATACATATGTACATACATATGCATGCCTTTATACATACATACAGTAATTGGATCTGTAAGCTGAGTTTTAAAACTGACTATTGTTTTGATTTCAGAAAGCAGTTCACAGTATATCATGGTCTCCGAAGAATTCCACAGTCTTTGCCTGCGTAAATGAGGGCGCTTTAGAAGTCTGGGACCTCAGCCAGAATACGTAAGAAAGAGCAGTTAATGGATCTAACCATGGACCATTCATTCATTCACTCAGTCACTCGCTCACTCACTCACTCACTCACTCACTCATTTGCTTGTTCATTTGCCCAGTCATTTATTCATTCATACATTCACTTGCATGCTCAATTCATTAATTCATTCATTCACTTGCATGCTCACTTTATTCATTTATCCATTCACTTGCATGTTCACTTTATTCATTCATTTATTTATTTTGTGAGTGAGTGAGCAAGTCAGTCAGTCAGTCAGTTGGTCGGTCATCCCATGCATGAGGAGAGTCGCTCTGTTCCACTTCCTTTGTAGGTTGGACCCCATTTTGCAAAACACACCGTCAGCCGTCGACATTAAACTGAGCAGCGTGAGTTTTGCGAGGAACTCAGACTGCTTGCTCGTCGGGGACAGCGAGGGGCAGGTGACAGTCTACCAACTGCGTGGTATGCCAATGCTCCATGCTGATCAGGTGAGACGTAAAGACGTTATGGACGGCCCCCTGGAGGTCGTCCATAGCTGACGTCCGCAAAGAGGAGGTAATCGTAATCGTAAACTTGAGATTTCTATAGCGCCCAACGAAAGCTAAGTTGGTTGCGGGAACCAGCTTATTCACAGTCGCTCAGTCAAAAGAAATTCGATAGGCAAGAAGTGTTGGGTTCAGGTCGAGATCAAAGAGTCAGGATGGGGTTGTGCTACGAAATGCAAACGAGGGCTTATATGGGCAATGCAATAATCCACACCTAAATTTGGTACATGAAGTTGTTTCTTTACAGCCAGTGCCTTAAACACCAACTTCAGTCAAACTACAGACAATCGCTAGTTCAATAATTCTTCTTCTTCAAGTTCTCTGTCCCGGGCAGGTTCGAACGTCCAATGGCGCCACTCCTGACGTTGTTGGGCCTCATCCTTCAGATTATCGTATCCATTCTCCATCATCCAGTCTTGTAGCATCTGTCTAGGTCTTCCTCTTCTTTTTTCCCCTTCCATTCTTCCCTCTGTTATATTTCTCAGGAGGGAATTACCTCTTGGCATGTGTCCAATCCATTTCCTCTGTCTCTTTCTTATTGTAGCCATAAGAGATCTTTTCTCTTCCACCTTTTGAGGCACCTCTTCGTATGTTTTGTGTTCTGTCCAGCAAACCGTCTCCATCCTGCACCATACCCACAACTCAAAAGCCTCCAGTCTTCTGATGTGTTCGTTTCTCATGGTCCATGTTTCCGATTCATTTAAGACCACACTCCATATCAATGTTTTCGTTTATAAATTCTTACAGTACGGTGAGAACTGTACAAACTGTTTCCTGAATCGACGTGTACGGCCTTTGATGCCATAAGATGTCGACAAATCGGTGGAATCCAGCACCATATAAAAATACGGTAAAGTAATGTCGACGGGAGCCATATGATGTCCTTAAACTTGGTAAATAAAATAATATAAACACCTTTAAAACGGTTTTAACCGACTCTATAATAGCCGTCAATTGCGCCGGAGAAGGAGAGGTTATTTCAGAATAAGGTCGACGTAAACGGCCCTGGCAGCCATAAGATGTTGCTAAACTTGGTAATTATATATAAACACCTTTAAAACGGTTTTAACCGACGCTATAATAACCGTCAACTGCGTTTAATCGCCGGACAGTGAAAAAATTGATGAATTTGGTCGACGTCAACGGCCCTGGCAGCCATAAGATGTCGTTAAACAATGACAACTAAAACTAAATCTGAAAATATGTAAGGTAAGGTCGCCGAGATGTCGCTAAACACTGAATATTAAAATGCTTTTCAAGCGCTTTCAACCGACGCTGTGTTATCAACCAGAGCGTTTAACTGGAGGACTGCGATCAGTGTGCTTGCTAGAACGCTGACATCGTAATCGTAATCTCGAGATTTCTACAGCGCCCAACGAAAGCCAAGTCGCGGGAACCAGCTTATTCACAGGCGCTCAGTCAAAACAAAATCGATAGGCAAAAGGGTTCGGTTCCAGGTCAATATCCAAGGATTCAGACAGTCGGACGGCTACTGTGGAAGGTGTTTGAAATTGAAGGTCGTAAGTAATCGTAATCGTAATCTCGAGATTTCTACAGCGCTCAACGAAAGCTAAGTCGCGGGAACCAGCTTATTCACAGGCGCTCAGTCAAAACAAAATCGATAGGCAAAAGGGTAAGATCCAGGAGTCAGGCACTCAGACAGTCGGACGGCTACGGTGGATGCTGTTTGAAATTGAAGCGAGAAGAGAGATAAGAGGAAGAGGAAGAATCAGGATAAGATTTCTGGAAAAGAAGTGTTTTCAGTCTTGAGTGAAAGACCTGTGCAGAAACTGAAAGAGGTGAAGTGGTGAGTTCGTATGATTGACCAGACAACTGTCGCAATTCTGGCGGGAGTTTATTCCAAAGGGGTGGGGCAGCTATGGCTTTCCAAATTGTAAGGATGAGGTGACGGGAGGGCGAAGAAGTGTTAGGACAGATGAGGAGCGGGTTGAACGGAGTGGTTGGATAGTAAATAATTGACGAAGAAAGGAGGGTTGGGAGGATTGAAGTGTGTTGTAGGTGAGGGATAAGACTTTGTACTCTATTCGTTCTGGTATTTTAAGCCAGTGCAGTGATTTGAGAACAGGGGTGATGTGATGGTGTTTGGGGGTTTTGGTGACAGCACGTGCGAGAGCATTCTGGATAGCTTGTAGGCGATTTATATGGGTTGTGTCAATATTGAGGAAAAGTGAATTGCAGTAGTAAGAAGTAAGAACGGTCGACATTAACGACAACCTGCCTTTCAACAGTGAGTTACGGATTAGGGTAGCCTACGATTCCTCGCTCAGCCGGTGGACACATGGGATGTTAACAAATGTCTTTCTGACTTACTTACTTACGTAGCCATTTTGCTGCATAGTCGCTCTATCACTATCACGTCTTTACCGAAACTTGAGGAACTCCTCTTAGCGAGGATGGAAGTGGCGGAGAAACGAGAGGGAACTGGCCCTTTGAGAGCGATAGACGGCCCTGGGTATCTGTGTTATCCTGCTGGTCAGGGCCGGTTTAACCACAAGGCGAAATAGGCGGCGGCCTGGGGCACATTTCTGGGGGCGGCAGAAAAACTACATTTAGAAATATTTTTTTTAAAATTGCTGCCTTTTTGCCACCATTTATTAATAAGTGAATTATACGAAAATTTAAAAATTATTAAGTGCCATATTTTTTGTTTTATTTAGAAGTAATGATGATTCGTAGATGATTATAATGAACGACGATACTAAATTAAAGATGCAGCATTCGGCTGCATTCCTGTTTGAAAGTTATATTAACTCAGTTAATTTAATATTAATTAGTTATCGCATTTACCGCCGGTAAGTGGGACAGGTTCGCCTAGTGCGCCAAATACCCTAGCGCCGGCCGTGCTGCTGGTATCTGTGGAACTCCGCCACTGCGGGTAGTCGGGTAGTGCCAGTCCCAAGCCTGGATAAAGGAGGAGGGCGTCGTCAACGGCCTTTGATGCCATAAGATGTCGTTAAACGTTGGAAACTAAATAACTGTGAAATTGCCTGGGCGACTATGTGAGAAACGGAATATTCACAAACTGAATGGTGCGATTTTGTTTTGACTAAGCGCCTGTTGTTTCAGTGACAACCTCCTTCGGACGACCTGAGGATATTATTACAAGTCTTACAATACTTCAATTATCATTAAGCTGGTGTGTTTTTTCTTTCGCTAGGTGGAGGCACTGCATCAGGTCATGAACTCCAGCCTAGCGAGTCAACTTGGAAGCTGAACACCGTTACTTGTTTAAATTTTAAGGATCTTGGATGCCGTACGAAACCGAAAAGCATTAAATACTATATTAAAATTTTTGATATTGCTAATATGGAATTTTGTTTAGTAAAATATAATTAATATTGTTGGTAATAATATATTCTGTACGTTGTTAAGATCATGATATGAACGGTTACGTCTCTTTTCTTTTGCAATAATATTGTCATCGTAATTAAAGTGGGCGAAACCTATTGCCTTGCCAGAAACTGGTTTCAGATTTATTTCGTTCAAAGGGCAAGTTGCATCGGATGCTCACCTCTTCCTCGATGTACTGCCGCACGCACACACATGGCTATTACCTCCAAACAACCTAAGAAGTCCTTCCCATGACCTATGACCTGGCCTGGATCTTGCCAATGATTGCATGTAGTACATACAAACAACCTACAAAGTCTTTCACGTGACATATGACTTATGACCTGGCCTGGATCTTGCTAATGATTATATGTAGTACATACAAACAACCTATAAAGTCCTTCACGTGACCATGACCTATGACCTGGCCTGGATCTTGCCAAAAACTATACGTAGTACATAGATTATTATCCAACAGTCACAGTCTGTGCGGTCAGTTGCGAGGATGGAATTAATTAATTAATTCCGCTCGTGGTCAAGGGGAGTGGTCGCTGACCGGTCAGTGGTCAGTGGCGATGGTCATTCAATCGGAAAATGGACATTTAATTCGAGTTTATGTGTCTCCGAGGGATCAGTCCTCTGCCACATCTTCCTCGTCTCCACCTGGGCCTTAACTACATCGCTTTCACCTTCGTTGTCATGGCTGTTGCCATGGCTACGACGGCGCGCTGTTTGGCATGCATAGATGTCGCTTCGGACAGCATGATGAATCGCTTAATGCTTCAGCAACGACAAAGGGATGATAACGGTGATGATGAAGACGACGACAAATCGCTCGGACAGAGCAACAGTCAGCCAGATGGAGAAAGACCGAGAAACACATTCTAAGAAACAGAGAGACAGATGAAGCCATATAGACAGAGAAACGAACAGAAAGACACGCCTATGTGTATGCATGCATGTATATATATCTATGAATGTATATATATAATATATATGTCTATCTGTGAATGTATATATATATATGTATGCATGTATCCGAATATATGCATGTATATATGTTTGCATGTATGTATATATATATGTATGATGTTGTATGTGTGTATATATATGCAGGTATGTATATATGTATGAATGTATGTATGTATGCATTTACGTATTCATATATGCATGAATGGTGTATGTATATATATATGTATAAATGTATGTATGTATCTATGTATGTATGTATGTATATGTATGTATGTATCTATCTATCTATCTATCTATCTATCTATGTATGTATGTATGTATGTATGAAGACATAATATAGCGCCTTTAAGTATCCCAATGGTCGATATCGGACTCCATTGCGCAACCGGAAGTGGCTTCATCGCAACGGAAGTCGTTTTAAACTAGTCTATAATCCGATGAAGATCCGAAAAACTCTCGCTAGGTGGACGGGCGTCGAATAGGCATTGGCGGCTCTTGGTTTCAAACTAAGGAGGACAAGAGGTCAGGAGGTCAAAGAACAAAGGTCAGAGGTTCCCACTTCGCTTCGTCGGCTCTTTCCGTGTCTACTCGGATTCCCTCGTGGTTTTCGACTCTATGGATTTTGTCATGCACACCGAATTGCTTAGCGCCGAGCGTCGCATGATACCTTGATAGTGGCGGTGGATTAGATATATGCTTGGTTCTAAGTCTGTCTGTCTGTCTGTCTGTCTGTCTGTCTGTGTTTCTCCGTGAGGCCTTCAGTCATTCTGTCTGTATGTCTGTCTGTCTGTCTGTCTGCCTGTTTGTGTCTCTTCATGGGGCCTTCAGTCATTCTGTCTATGTATGTATGTATATATGTCTGTCTGTGTTTCTCTGTGAGGCCTTCAGTCATTCTGTCTCTGTATGTATGTCTGTCTGTCTGTCTGTCTGTCTGCCTGTCTGTGTCTCTTCATGGGGCCTTCAGTCATTCTTTCTCTGTATGTATGTCTGTCTGTCTGTCTGTCTATCTGTGTTTCTCTGTGAGGCCTTCAGTCATTCTGTCTCTGTATGTATGTGTGTGTGTTTGTCTGTCTGCGTCGTTCATTCGGCAGAGTGGCGCTATAAAAGTTCTCAGATTAGATTAGATTAGAGTTTCCAAGGCCGAGCACAACAGTTGCTATTGGCAGATTAAAACCGAAATCTGAAATTTAGTGCAGGGTCATGAGGCCCAGGGTTCGGTCGGGCGGGGCAGGGGGCCCTTGCGTCCCCCGTGGAGCCGCCACTGGTGGGTGGAGTGATTGGGTGGTGTGGGTAGTTGGGTGGCTTCGTCCCATATCTGTATGATAAGCGGGTTGGTATTTTAAAGTCTCCTTCGGGACGGGAGACAATTTGGACTCCATCAGATACGCAGCTACACGAGAAGTCATTTACAACACGTAATAAATATATATATATACATATATATATACATACATATAAGTGCATACATACATATGAGCATACATGTATATACATATATACACTTATATACATATATATATGCATACATATATACATATATACACACATATATGAATATATATATACATATATACCCTTAAATACATATATATACATATATACCCTTATATACATATATGCATACATATATACATATAATATACATATATACATACATATATATACACGTATATACATATATACATGTATATACGTATATACATATATCTCACAAATGAATCACTTGCTTTATATGTACGTATATATCTATAGAGAGAGATATATATGTATATATCTGTAGATATATACATATATATATACAAAAAATATACCGGGTTTTTACAACCAGAGTTCTTCTTTTCTCGTGGCATTGATTATACCTACTAGCAGTTTAGACTTCGGTGTTCTACGCATACATACGAATATATATACATATATATACAAATATATATATATATATGAAGTGCATTAATATCTTTTTTATTTATATATTCTGAAGGTTATGCCGAAATCTTAACTTAGATATTATGATAGATGTAGTTTGGAAAATTGGTATATATTCGATCTTTCTGTAGAGATATTTATTTGTGCCTACGGTATATGGACAGTTGTTAGATCTTGTTCTAGATAAGATGCTTGGTTCTCTGTCTGTCTTTCTGTCTGCCTGTCTGCCTGTCTGTCTATGTGTTTGTCTGTTCGTGTGTCTTTGTCTGTCTGTCTGTCCGTCTGTCTGTTCGTTTGTGTTTCTCCGTGGGTCCTTCAGTCTCTCTGTGTCTCTGTATGTATGTGTTTGTGTATGTATGTGTTTGTGTGTGTCTTTGTGTCTGTGTGTGTCTGTTGTGTCTGTGTGTCTGTGTGTCTGCGTGTCTGTGTGTCTGTGTCTGTGTGTCTGCGTGTCTGTGTGTCTGTGTCTGTGTGTCTGTGTGTCTGTGTGTGTGTGTGTGTGTCTGTCTGTCTGTCTGTCTGTCTGTCTGTCTGTCTGTTCATTCGACAGAGTGGGCCGCAGCGAAGAGACCCGGATATGACCGTGCAACAGTCTCATCCCGTCGACTGGAAGGAAATCTCGCGAGAACAATACATTTGCGTCTGCGACAAAGACGACCATAATTGTCGCCCTTGACGACGATTCCATTTCCATGACGACCAGCGACACTCCCTCCCCACTCGCGTGCAACCGCGGCGGGCGGGGGACTCCGCGGGGCCACCGTCCGAGGAGGTCTAGATACCGTCTAAGACCTCCCTGCCCTGTTCCATCGACCGAGACGCAGCACTCTGCGGGGGATGGAGGCACGAGACCTGCCTCTGAAGCCCTCGCTCGTCCAGAGCATCGCGTTTATCAACGATAAGAATCCCGCCCGACTGATAAGCGAGCGGTTCGGGTGGGGAGAGTGTGGTGGGGAGAGTGCGGTGGGAATTTCCCTTCCGAATGCGCATGCGCGGTTTGAAGATCGGGCGCGCTCGCTGTTTCGTGACTAATCGTGCCTGACGTGGACTGCTTCCAAGTGTAAATGGACGAGAACTTCGATGTTTATTAGCGAGGCTAGTTTTGGCAAACGTAATCGTAATCGTAATCGTAATCTCGAGATTGTTACAGCGCCCAACGATAGCTGAGTCTCGGGGACCAGCTTATTCACAGGCGCTCAGTCAAAACAAAATCGTTAAGCAGGTAAAGTTCAGTTCCAGGTCAAGATCCAAGAGTCAGGCAGGCAGAAAGTCAAGTGGTTTCTGGAATCAGATGTGTAAGGTAGATAAGGGGAAGAAGAGGAATCGTACTCAGGTGATGCCAGTCCCAATCCTGGGTAAAAAAGGAGGACGACGCTAATCTACATTGGTAAAAGATTACGTCAGGACGCCTCTGAGCATGAGGACGCCGGTTCGCATACCGATCGTGGCTTATTTCAGAGATTTGAATCTCGGGTTAGTACGGTCCGTACACGGGGCCTTAATGGCGTGGCGCCCATTCAAACGGGCAGCGGTGGTGAAGGATCTCACCCGATCCAATTCATTGAAAAACTAGGAGGGTCGAGGCCATAAGGTCGCTATAGAAAACCGTGTGCATTTACATTTACATTTAATCGTCTTCATTATGGCATAGCGTCGTTAAACAGAAACATTTCTTTTCCAAAAATCTTATCCTGAGTCTTCCTTTTCCTCTTATCTCTCTTCTCGCTTCAATTTCAAACACTATCCACCGTAGCCGTCCGACTGTCTGACTGCCTGGCTCCTGGATCTTGACCTGGAACGAACTCTTTTGCCTATTGATTTTGTTTTGACTGTGGGCCTATGAATAAGCTGGTTCCTGCGACTTGGCTTTCGTTGGGCGCTGTAGAAATCTGGAGATTATGATTGCGATTACTGTTACGATTACCAACCTGCTACGAACCTGACTCAGTTTCCGTCCATGCGCCACCGTTCAGCAGTCCAAACACGCGAGTTGCGTGTGCTGTTTGGCGGATCGTGTTCCTAACTCTTGTTAAAGAACTCCTCAAATGACTGCGGTTCACCGGCGTGTGCGTGCGTGCGCGAGCGCGCGTGCGTCGTTAACGAAGTCAGAGGGATTCAAATGTCGCCGGAAATCGTCGAGGAATCCGTGACAAGTCTCTTCTGGTGGCGGCGGATCACTTCCGGTGCTTCAATTCCGGTCGCTTGGCGCTCCATGCTTTCGTCCTCTGCGTTCATATGCGTGATGTGTCTATTCCTCCACCTAATTCCTTCGACACTTGTTTCTTGTTCTTGGAGTTTACTGTTCATCTCCTCCTCCTCCTCCTCCTCCTCCTTCTCCTCGTCCTTCTCCTCTTCCTCTTTTTCTTCCTTCTCCTCTATTTACTCTTCCTCGTGTTCTTCTTCCTCTGCAACATCCTCTTTCTTCTTCTGCCCTTACGCGTCCTCCTCCGCCTCAACTTCTTCCTCAATGTCTTCTTCCTCCTCTTCTTCTCCCTTCTCTCTTTCTTTTCCTTCCCTTCTGATTCTTCCTCCTTCTCATCTTCATCTTCCTCGCATTCTACTTCCTCCTCCATCACTTTTTCTTCTCTCTAACCTCCTCATTCCTCTTCTCTCTAGTCTCCTCATTCCTCTTCGTTCTAACCTCCTCATTCCTCTTCTTTCTAATCTCTCAATTCCTCTTCTTTCTAATCTCCTCATTCCTCTTCTACCCATCGATCCTCTTTCTTCTTCCAGCGCAACTTAATTCTCCAAGAATTGAGGTAAATTAATCGAAGCGAGGATTCAGCCATCGCTCAGTCAATCGGTGGGGCAGTCGATCAGTGCTTCAGCATCAGCAGCTTCAGCAGCGCACGACATCATGAGGATCAAGACACGACATCATGAGGATCACACACGACTTCATGAGGATCACACACGACTTCATGAGGATCAGGACACGCTAGCTACTCCAGGTTAGTCCTAGAAATAAGCCCTTTTATTATGATTCATGAGAAGCTGTTAGGGCTAGGCGCTATATAAATGCAGACAGGTAAACAAAAAGACAGACGGACGGATAGACGGAGGGACGAACGGCAGAACGGACAAACTGCATTTTGAACCGCCATCGTTTGACGTTTTGAAGTTATGGAAATTATGGAAGGATTTGATTAGATTGGACTGGAGTGGATTAGATTAGACTAAATCAAATCGAATTAGATTAGATTAGACTGGGTTGCATTAGACTAAACTAGATTAGAATGGATTAGAATAGATTAGAATAGATTAGAATAGATTAGAATATATTAGAATAGATTAGAATAGATTGGATTGGATTGGATTAGATTAGACTATAATGGATTAGACTAGATTATAATAGCTTAGAATAGAAGATTACATTAAATTAGAATATAATAGAATATATTAGACTAGATTAGACTAGATTAGAAACGATTAGATTAGAATGGATTAGATTAGATTAGATTGCATATGATTGCATTGGGCTAGGCTAATCTACCCTAGTCTAGACTCGACTTGAGTTGACTTGACTAGACCAGATTACATTAGATTAGATTAGACTAAACTATATTAGATTAGATTAGATCATATTAGGCGAAGCCAGTCCAGATCAAACCAGACCGAATTAGAATAGATTAGACTTAATGAGGTTAGGGTCAGCTGTTAATTCCATCATCTGTTGACCGTTAAGTAGATCAATAATCAGCTATGAGATCAATAATCAGCTGTGAGATCAATGTTACCAACAAGAAACTTATGTCAGTCTCTCTTTTTGTGCCTCTGCTTCTTACACTCCTAAATTCTACGATATTAAATACTATTTAACATTAAATCATGTTAAATAATATTAAATAATATTAATACGACATTAAATAATACGATATTAAATAATATTCTATTATATTAAATGATCGATTTTTGTCATATGCATGTATCGACTACATATCAGTCATTAACAGCTCCTCTGTCTGTCTGTCTGTATGTATGTATGTATGTATGTTTGTCTGTCTGTCTGTGTGTCTGTGTGTCTGTCTGTCCGTATGTATGTCTGTCTGTGTGTGTGTCTGTGTGTGTGTGTCTGTGTGTGTGTCTGTCTGTCTGTCTGTCTGTCTGTCTGTGTTCCTAATGCCCAAGGCATCAACCGATGGCGCACCAAAACCAAGCCGTAATCAGGTCAATATCTAGAAGATCAGTCCACTAAAAGAGGGGAGCAGCCTGTGGTGATGGTGGTGGTGGTGGTGGTGGCTGTGATGGTGGTGGTACTGGTGGTAGTGGTGGTGGTGGTGGCAGTGGTGGTGATGGCAGTGGTGGTGGTAGTGGTGATGGTGGTGGTAGTGGTGGTGGGGTGATGGCAGTGGTGGTGGTGGTGGTTTTTATGGGGGCAGTTGTGGTAGCAATGGTCAATGGTGGTGGTGATGGTAGTGGCGATGGTGGTAGTGGTGGTGGTGGTGGCAGTGGTGGTGGTGGTGGCGGCGGCGGTGGTAGTGGTAGTGGTGATTGCACGGTGGTTGGCTGGTGGTAGAGATGGGTAGCTACGTCCGTTTATTGGATGGGAATCCGCATTATTTGGTTAAATATCAGTGATCGAGCGCACGAACGAACCAGCGAACGAACATAGCTTATGTAGCGCATTAAAAAGGCATCGTTATCAACGATGCCGTCTGATCCTCACTGCCACGGGCTAGCGTGTCTACCGTGCATCGTTTCTCTACCCCACCCCACCTATTCGACCCCCCACCGTTTGTCTTCCATACGTATTTAACCCTCTCTTTACCCTCCACCCTTGACAGTCATCCATCCAACCTCGTGTGCCATCGCTTGGCTGTTCCACTGTCTGTTGTCTTCCCCGCTCTTCCCGCTTGATTTTGCTGCCCTCCGTCGTTCGTCTGCTTGCAAACTAAATCGTCCAATTATACGAACAAATCTCTGCTTAATACCCACTCGAATTAAATGTCAATCGTGACGTATATATGTATATATTTATATATTTAGCGATATATATAATGCTATATGTATACATATAGCTACACATTTAATATATATTTATACAGAGAGCCTTTCAGAGAGAGAGAGAGACAGACAGACAGACAGACAGACAGACGGACGGACGGACGGACGGACAGTTAGGCAGGCAGACAAAGCGAGTTGTAGAGAGATAGAGACAGAAAGACAGAGAGCTACAGAGACAGACAGTCCGACAGACAGCCAGACAGACAGCCAGACAGACAGACAGACAGACAGACAGACAGACAGACAGACAGACAGACAGACAGAGTACATAACCAGTACACACTGAAGCACAGATATGTGAGAATTTTATTCTAAAGCGCTATATTAATGCACATTAATACATGACTTTTTTGGAATCTTTCAAAAGCGTTGAGAAACAGCTCTCTAACCGATACCCCAGGACAACTGTATCTATTATGAGCATACATATATATATATTATTATGTGTAAGATATATATATAAATATCCTCCTATATATATCCTCATATATATATATCCTCCTTGCCACGGAACTAGCACGTCTACCGTGCATATATATATATAGTATATATATATAAATATATATATAGTATATTCATATTCAGTGTTATAGCCACACACCGTGAATAGAAATATCCTATAGTATGCTTCCGTTATATAATTAATTTATTATACAGTCAGTAATAATTTCTAATGGTCAGATCATCGTGATTTGTAGCAGTTGAATGAGTTCACCTGGGCCTTTTTTAATGAATAGAGTGTCCTCCGTTGTCTCCCAGTCGTAACATCGGAAGATTTTGTGTCTTACTTCGTCGGGATTTTCTCAGTGGCTTCGGAAATAAGGAAGTCACGAAGAAACAACAGGGTCTCGATTCACCGGAAGTAGAATTCCAGGAATCACAGTTGGATGCCACTCTTCTATGCTTTACCGTCTAGCTATCTTCGACTGGGCTGGTTAGCTGCATTGGTTAACGCGCACGTCTGAGAGTGAGGATGCCGGTTCGCGTCCCGGTCGTGGCTTAGTTCTCAGGCTAGCACGGTCCGTACACGGGGACCTAAAATGGCGTGGCGCCCATTCAAAGGGGCAGCGATGGTGAAGGATCTCATCCGAAAAATTCATTGCAAAATGAGCAGGGTCGAGGCCATATGGTCGCTTTAGAAAAATATCCACATTGACATTTACATTTTGCAAATATTAGGTTTTTGCTTAGACACCTTTAAATCATATTTTCTTCATACTCTCTAAGAAATAGTGTAGAGAATCGATCTACAAGTGTAGACTTCTATGCAACACTTAATGTTGAGGTCTGGCTCATCGGCAATGTGTGGACCTCTATGCAACACTTTTTGTAGACGAGCCGGCGGTCTACACTAGTGTAGACACAAATTGCAACACTTTTGTAGAGAACGAGGTCTACATCGGTGTTGCATTTTGGCTACATTTGTGTACTAGTAATGTCTACATTTATGTGGAGCGGCATCTACATTTATGTACTAGTAATGTCTACATTTATGTGGAGCAGCATCTACATTTATGTACTAGTAATGTCTACATTTATGTGGAGCGGCATCTACATTTATGTGGAGCAGCATCTACATTTATGTACTAGTAATGTCTACATTTATGTGGAGCGGCATCTACATTTATGTACTAGTAATGTCTACATTTATGTGGAGCGGCATCTACATTTATGTGGAGCAGCATCTACATTTATGTACTAGTAATGTCTACATTTATGTGGAGCGGCATCTACATTTATGTACTAGTAATGTCTACATTTATGTGGAGCGGCATCTACATTTATGTGGAGCAGCATCTACATTTATGTACTAGTAATGTCTACATTTGTGTTGCGTCCACATTTATATAGCGGTCTTGTTCACATTGCTGCAAACACATTTTAGTGGTTTCGGATCTAAATTTATATATTGGTTTTTGCCACATTTGTGGTGCTGCGTATGAGTTATGTTATACGTTTTCTGATTGATTACAGTTGTATCTACCTATATGCGGCAATGTTGAGACATCATGTATAATTATTACTACATAGACGTACTAACGTGAACTCATTACATAAAAAAACTAATCATTCAGTAACTACAATTTATTAGATTAAATGACAACTGTTAACCACAAATGAAGGGCTATCACATTTGACATAAAGCTTTAAAATGCAGTATCAATCACTGAACATGGTAAACAGTCAAAAGTAATGCCAAAACCTTCATATTACATATAATTCACATCAGAACATTTTTCTACAATCTAATCTGAGAACTCAGTTGTCAATAGGACTATGTTGAATACCCCGAACAACTGCAAAAATTGCATATAACGGAACTGGTTAAGTAACTAACTAAAGTTTGTTCAAATGAGGTAGTAAAATGAATGTCACTATTATACATTATAGGTGCTTATTGGAAATTACTGCAAAGATCGCCAAACATCAGCTAGAACGCTACTTTTAAATTTTGAAGCATTATAAATTCCTAGCTGCTTCTCAATGAAGGCATAAAACAGCCGCAGTTCTTCGGGGTATTCAACATTGAACACCCAAAAACACATAAAAACAAATTCTACGGCATCTGCAAAGCAAGATGCCCTATCAATCAAAACAGCTGTGGCATCCAGCTTCACATAATATTTAGTGTTTATTCGAAATAAGGTTGGCTGATGTTGCCCTTCATCAGTCATTTGCACAAGCGCGCCATCGACCGTTTCATCCTACAGAAACAAAAACCAAATCACACTTTAAGTAGCTGTTTATTGCCAGACAGCATTGTATTGTATTTGATAACTTATATAGCGCTTCTTACAGAACAAACTACTCAGAGGTGCTTCCAGCATGAGAGCCCCTAGGAAATAAGAACGTCTTTAAACAA
The DNA here is from genome assembly GCA_964023275.1 of Norana najaformis. Classification (NCBI taxonomy): domain Eukaryota; kingdom Metazoa; phylum Annelida; class Clitellata; order Crassiclitellata; family Hormogastridae; genus Norana; species Norana najaformis. The sequence goes on from OZ029928.1 coordinate 17,436,281, forward strand.
CTAGCTGAAGTTCATTCCATAAAGAAGGGCCAACAACAGCATTGATTGCAAATCCGGCTAATGTGTTGGCAGGCAGTATTTGTCTCAACCCGTGAATTAATAAGCAGTTATCTGTTTTAAAAATTCCTTGGATTTTCAACGCTTGATGTCACACAGCAGCTATTTAAGAAAGCAACAGTTTTAAAAATATACAATTCAGCTATGCTAAAATCTAAGGAGCAGATATCAATCAATTCAACCTAGCAATAAGCGGATGCTTTTTTATAGATGAGAAGATTCATGCATTGCAATGCATTCGCTGTAAGAACTGGACACTGAAATGAACAGCAACATTGTGAAAACAAACCAACTTCTGGCTTACCTCAAAAGACTTGTAAAGCTTATTATGGAGCTCAGCAGGCGACGACCGCGGCTTTTTCATACCACGCTTTGGTGGTGGCCGAAGCATGACCACAAGACAGTGGAATGCCACTTCGCTTTTCTTATCTAAAGTAAATAGATGGCAGTTCAGCTATTGAAAGATACACTTTGCATCCAAGAGCGAGTGAAACAATATTTAACAGTGTGGAACATATACCTCCAAAAATAAGTAGTGTCTTTTATTAGCTTCTCAATGAATATGCCGGTCTAAGTTTCTAAATGGGTGTAAATCAAGATGTGATGAGTTTATTATAACTTACAAGATTCAATAAAATTGTAACGTGAGCTGAACTGCACAAAACAGAGCATACAACCAAGAAACAGGTAGCATGCAATAGAATACTGTTCCAAAGAATGGACCAATGTATATTGGGATACTGAACTGGATCAGTGCAGAAATGACCAGTATGTCATAAAACACAGTAATATGCCAACTAACTTAGGACAGGCTAAGAGACTTTAAAAAAGCATACTAAATTGCAAATGGCTACATTTATTCACTTTTAAATAGAAGTGAGATCAACATACCTTCGTCATAGTCATCTGTTAAGCCATTAAGGAGGTCCTGAGTTGAAGGCGACAAAGCAGCTAAAGCTAGAATCTTTTCCTTCAGCCGCTGAAATTCCACTGTCAATGACTTTTCAACAGAGGTTATCGCCATAAATTCCTCTCGAATCTAAAACAGCACAGCCATTCTTGAGAAATAAGCATCACAAATTGCCTAATTGCCATTTGCAGCAACTGACTATCAAGTGCTACTGGCCTTTGGCATTTTAAAAACAAGCTGTATAACTCTAAGAAAAGCAGCTAGTTAGTATCCTTCCTTCATCTGTTGAAATTCAACCGATATATGTAACTGAAAGAAATCACTCCCAGCATGTTAAAGAAAGTCTGTCTTTGACTGTTACTGTTAAAGGCTGCTACAAAAATGTCCTTTTCACTTTACGATATCTTACTTTCACTTTACCATAACCTTGCACATACAATCGCAATTGAGATTCTAACTACACAAGTCAGTAGTTGACACATTAAGCACCACTCTACTGAAACTTCACAAAGCATTACACACTGTGTCCTCCATATCTTGAAATCTTGGATATCGTCGACAGATATCCGTGATAGTGGGATGTTGCTCCTTGATCCACGTGCGACGGGCTTCTCTGGTGCTCTGCATTCCCTGCAGCAGCTGTTCTTTGTTGCTTGGATTCGGGCGACATTCTCGCAGAATCCTTTCGGCCTCTTCGTCAGCAGGGATTGCCATGGGAACTTCACGTGAACTTCTGAAACATTAAAAAAAAACTTAAATCCTCAATGGCCTTACCATTACTTTCACATAACAGTGAAACACAATATTCAAGACATCTACGAATCGCTCGAGCAGCAGTTCAAGTTATATGCATTCCTAAATTTTAAAGAAATAATTACTTGAATGGCAGTGCATGTAATATGCAACCATACTTTTATAATAAAAGCAAAACAACTAACCCATCTTTATGTCGATGAGTCCACAGCGTTTTTATGAATGGATTTCGTGACCGCCTGCATCGAATGTACGCTTCAAGATGACCGGTGTGTGACACTGGATCATAGAACATCTCCTGTGAAACAGTACAGAAGAAATTTATGTATCGTGCAAAAAAGTAATGTGTACATGGAAGTATTGCCAATGTTAAGATTTTGCAGTCTTGGACGTATTTACTCTCAACATCCTCTCCTCCAATCATGTCTGAACATTACTAATTCTGAATATAATGTACTTATAATTTAGTGCAATAGCAAATGTCAAAAAAAGTAGCTAAGAACAAAAACCATTTCAATGAACATATTCCACTTCACTGAACATATACTAGGCAACACACCTCTCAACTTGCAATCGAGATCCATCGGAAGATTGTGAGAGCCACCGACAACCTGTTCAATTTCTTCCAGCAAGCTACAAGGGTTAGTTCTCACTGATGCCGAATCCATGTCCAAATCGTGATCAGATAGTGCTAATAGGAAAGAAATTTTACTCGTTAAACCAAACATCAGTTAAATATACAAAGATAAAAAATATGCCCCATATACTAAACTTTAAACACTATGCTTTAAATATGTGATATGGAAGACGCAGGAGGTATTTTGTAAAACCATCCAAATGAACAGAATGGCAGTGTAATGGATGATGATCGATAAAGCTACCAAGACTGCAAACACGATATACAGGAGGCTCATTTTGGTGCACCTCAAAAGCATGAAAATGACTGCAGAATCCTTCAGTCTCCAAAATGCGAACAACAAATTGCCATTCCTGGCTATTGCTGTTGTTAACAAAGGAAATAATTTTTCCAAACACAGGGAGCCCTGAGTCTGGCTCCTCATCAACTACTACATGATGACCCAGCTTGTAGTCAGTGCTGGAAACAGAAATTTTGTCACAAGTTGCAACATCATCAGTGGGCTGTAAAGAAAATTTTTCACACAATAAATCACAAAAAGGAAAAGCACGAACTAACATATTTCTATGTCGTCCAGTAATCGCAGCATCAGAAACGTGTTGCTTGCCTAAAAGGGCACACAATGCATACTGCTGGTGTCGATATGCAAGCGTCTTGCATATATTCTTGAAGTTGCATACAACGTGGGCACTCCTCTTAAAAAAAGAATTCTTTAACTCATACCGCAGACAGCTCATGTTAAGTAAAGGACCTGACTTTAGGATCACAGAAGGCAAGTGAACAAGCAAGTGATGCTTGGGTCGAAGTCTAACCTCACCACTGTGACAATACAAGTCAACAAACAGCTGAAGGTGTTCAGCAATAACAGCTTTCAGATAAGTGACCATGGCAACAGTGAATCGTGGTGCAAATAATAAATCTACCAAATGTGACAAATGCAACAGAAATCGCCAGTTTGGGTTATCACAAGAAACCTTGGTGCCTAGTGCACATGGTAAGTATTTTAGGAGGGCCCAGTATTGACAAGCAGTCATGGATGGTGAGAGGCCATTGCCGGGCAGTTCAATTTTGCTGAGTTCTGTTGGCTTATTCTTCTTGTCAACGGTCAACTTTCCCCACAACACTAGCAAGTTTCTATTTATTTCTGGCAATGTCATTACTTTGTCCCTCACACACAAACCATGCAGGATGCAACCCAACTCAAAGGGAATGATGCCCTCCAGTACAATATGCATGATGTCCAATGTCCAGTTGTTTGTGACGTGATATCCTGATATGTCATTCAAGTTACATTTTCGTTTAACTCCACGGTGGTGGCCTCCATGTTTTTGAATATGTGCAACATCTGCATTGTACTCGTGCATGCTACGGAGTTCGAACTCTTCCTCAGTGAATTTTATTTGTATATCTGCTTGCTTTGCATAACAAATTGAACAGAAATAGTTACAGCTAAATGACTCTATAAAACCCAATATACCATTCAATGCAAGGTTGTCCCCCGCAACCTGGCATAAATTTGCAAATACAGTTCTACAACCAACATTTGGAATATTAACTTCTAAACCAATACAGCTTAGATGCTTCATTTCAGCAACAAATTTTTCTATAACTCTGTCAAAGCCATAAACACTAAGATCCTGCTGATAGCACAAAGCCAAGAGATGAACATTTGCAAAGCAAGAATTGAATCGATTAGGTAAATTTTGGATAGTGTAATAAAAGACTCCAATGTCAGTTAAACTATGCTTTCCTCGCAGTGGATTAGTTGTGCCCATGCCATCATAAAACAATTGCAGCACAATAGAGGTTTTTTCAGAATCTCCAAATAATGTGTGCTTAGTATGTCGTGTGCCATCTGCAAAGTCCTTTAGAATAACTGAATTTCCGGGCACTTCTGAAAGGTTCCTTAGCTTTGGCAAAATGGCACGGATATAATCTGGGTTTTGTAATAGTGATGCTAAGGTTTTTGCCACAGACACGTACTGAAATGAGTCATAGACAAACTGACTTTGTCCACTGTGGGATTCGAGCCTTCTGGAGAAATACACTGTTACAGGTTTAACTGCTAGCGGGTGGTTGTCAAAAAACTTATCTTGCTTGTAGCGTGTATCTAAGAATTCTAGTGGTGCGCTGCAAACATGATCATCCAAATCTTGCTTAACTTTAGCTATGGTATCTCTATCAATTTTAGAGGCAGCTAATGTTGTCTCAATTTGTGACTTGGCATTATGCAGCACACTGCTTGTTATCTGGTTAATCGATTCCACAATTCTTGTAATAACAGTATACGGAACGCTGCTATTTGCACGTAATTCCGCAATCATAGCAATCCCCTCATCACGCAAATCACACATTTCAGGTTTGGGATTAATTTCAGTTATACTGGAATGATTTGGCTCAACAGTCCCTAAACTATCTTCACATTCCATTCTAACGCCTATAGGAGATTTGGTAACTGTATGTGCCTTAGGTTTTATGTGATACATTTCAATGTGACGAAATAAATTGAATAGTTTGCGGAAAGAACTTCCGCATGACCCACAACGCACAGGGATTCGCAACTCGCCAACATTATTATGTCTTTGCAAATGGGCTCTGAAAAGCGGGTAAGATGGTTCGCAAATGTCACATATGTAACAGACAAACATCTTAAATCACATTAACATAAATCTGAAACCAACAGAATAAGAATTACGGTCAAATCGTCGGTCAAATCTTTTTGCTCTCAAACCGGCAAAGCTCCAACACAAAAAGGAACGAAACTTCGCGCTGGACCAGTATATATCATTGGGTGGACCAAACGAGGGTATAACGAAAACAACAGATTACCGCAGATACGCCCGTCTGCATTACGTCATAATATTCTAGCGTAAAAATTCATGAACATCTTTACTTCACGCAGAAAACACCGAAATCATAGAATAAAAAAAATTACCTGACACAGGAAAGATCACCATTGTTCAGAAGTCCAAAAAATTAAGCTCGTTGCGCATAGGACATGAAATCGTAAAACTGACTATACAGTTGGTGAATGGTGTTATCGGGTCAGCACCTCGCTGGCAACTCATATAAGCGTTTACGATTACCATAAAATCAACTGCTGGAAAATGCTTATTTCGGCCGGGATTTAAACCGTTTGTTCAGCAAGATATTATAATTTAAGAGATATTTTCCGTTCGAGTCCGCTTCTGCTGACTATACTTAGTCAAACGAAATCCTGTACTTCACTGGTTTCGATGATTTCATCCACGCGTATACGAACGTCACTGCATCCAGCGACCCGCGTTTTCCATGTGCTTAATCCTTAAACCTATGGATTTGGACTGTCAAGCTGAATCCAAGAATCTCGAGGCATGTATTAAATATGACAATGCATGTATACATATTTACGTCAAATTCGGAGTCACTTTGGGTGTCTCTGAATGACAGTAACAGTTTATTATATAAACTGCATATTTTGTGAAATGTTTGTGTTTACCTTATATTAACATACTAAAATATCCAAAGCCCATTTTCTAGCAACAATTTTAGGCCTCCTTAAAAGAAATATTAGTCCACATTAGTGTTGCATTTAAAATCCACATTGAGTGTTGCATATTTTTTGCTACACTTAGTGTTGCACAAAAATGTCCACACTTTGTTGCAAAAGCATCCACATTAGTGTTGCAAAATCCGCTCAACATTAGATGTAGACAAAGTGGTCTACACTTTTTCTTAGAGAGTAGCGCATTCTATTTTATTATCTTCTTTTGCGATGAATCGGTAAACTATTAGCAATAGCAGTTAGACAAATGAAACCGACCGCTGATGGGAGACGCATAGCCGTTGTTTTCATCGACCAGAACGGGAACTCCCCCTTCGGTTATGTAGTCTCCTTGAACAACGATTTCATCTCTGCCGTTCAACTTGAAAGTCAGACGCTGCAAGAAAAGTAATTATCCGAAATTTGTTACATGTCCTCCGTAGTATAGAATGCTTGAGCATGCTGCAAACATTACTTTCCGCTAACAGAACTTGAGAGGTTCTTGAAATGTGATTAGCACACCCAGCAGTCTTTGTGTTACTGTAACATTTCACTTTTTTTTATGAACAATAATATCGTCCTACAGTTGTATTTTTTGTTTGTATTGTATTTGATAACTTATATGATATTGCAGCAATATAGTTTTACTATACGTTCAATAAAAGGGTCTGAAAATGTTGGGGCGGATTTTCTAAGTCGCCAGGAGTAAATAAAACTTGTCACGGTTTACGTGAGATGGTGAGTTATACCCTAGGCCTAACTAGCCAGGGAGGTTGTGAGCGGTGGCGAGATAAGAAACATTTCAATGAACACAACATCGACGTTTATACTTATATTAACACACTTAACATATATATATATACACACTAGAGTTATATTTACAGTACGTCTTTACGTTTTCTAATAACCCGTCGATGGCCGTTCCCTTCCCAGGTCCCCCCAACCCCAACTGGTTAAAACTCACGGTTCCGTGGTGGGGTGAGACCTGAGCGGAGCGAGGCGACAGTTTCTTTGTCGTGCGTTGTCACCAACCGTTTCATGACTCTGTCCCGTAGACGGTTGAAAGAAGCGGCCTGTCCTTGACACGTCCTGGCCACCGGCGGTGTCCTGAAGCGAGCGACCAAACGTCCTTCAGCGACAACTGACCTCGTACTTCGACGAAGTCTCGTTCGTTCTGCAACGTCTCTTTCTTCTGCGTTTCTTTCGTCCGTTCTTGACGGACGACTCTTTCGTTCCGCAACCGGACGACTCGTTCTTCTAGAAATCTCTTTCGTTCCCCAACTTTCGTTCTTCTCCGAAGACTGAACTCCACTCCTTTGTTCGCACACCTCGACTTTTATCCTCCTCTCTTCGTCGGTCGACGTCATGCCCATCCCATGACCCCTTGGACCCCACGGCCATCAACCGACCATCGACATGTATATTTATAGCCTATAGTCACTTATACAGTAGGCTCTAGGTATTCTTATCCATAGATAGTTCACCTGTAAATCAGGGCAATTCGTGACATAGAGAAGGGCCAACAACAACAAAAAGCCCTATGCTGAGCAAACCAGGACTTAAAACGAGAAACAAAGAGATCCAGTTGGCCTAAACAGAAGCGAACACGTCGCATTTCTTCTGCGGGCAAGCAGCTAAATCAGCATATTCACAGGCGCCCAGTCAAAAACATAATCCTCGCGGCAGCTACGATTTAAGTAGACAGTGAATGATGTTTGAAATTAAAATAACGCGAATGATGAGTAAGAAGAAGAAAAAAAAAGAAGAGCAAGAAGAAGAAAAAGGAGAAGGAGAAGAGGAAGAAGAGGAAACTGAGGAGTAGGAGAATGTAAAGTATGCCATTTAGTGGCACTAACGGCAATGTTTAAACATTTTGCATCGTCAATTAAAAACTGGTTTACGATATATCTGTAGATTATAACATATTGCGTACCTTTCTACACTGAGTGTAAAGGTGACAGTTGATATTCCTAAGAGATACAGTTCGCACGCCATCGCTGAAGAGCACATAACTGCATCTGCCGGGAAAGAGAAACTCGAGACCGTCAAAAGTCCGGTAGTAGTTCGGCCCAGATCCCATGCACGTCCGGAATGATAGATTTGCCTGATTTTCAATGACTGCAAGATGAAGAATATGCTTAGCGTGTACCGAATGCAACGATTTCCATAGCTGGTTAATCTTGTAATTCGTCAGTGCGTCCAAGAACAGGTCAAGTAACCAGGACAACCATGCCTCCTTCCTTCTCACCTAGTCTGATGCAATGACTTCCCTAGCTCCCTCATCGTAATGCATGAGGCAATTATCGATGAAAAACATGTGCATGGTTTAAATCTTCTTCTTCTGGTTCACTGTCCCCAGGTAGGCTCAAACGTGCGAAGAGGCCACTCCTCTCAGTGCTGAGCTTCTTCTTTCATCTTGCTGTGTTCGTCTGGTCGTCTGTCTTCATCCAATCCAGCAGCATCTGCCTGGGTTTCCTCTTGTCTTCCTTCCCTTGTTTCTGCCCTCACAGACCGTTCTCAAGAGTTACCTCTAAACGTGACCAATCCATTTTCTCTGTCGCCTCCCTAATGTAACCATCATAGATCTTTCTTCCCCAACTCTTTTCAACACCTCATCATTGAATCAGTTAAGTATGAACAGAAAAGTATCTAAGTAGCAAAAAAGTGCATGCGTAAATATCATAATGTTTTACACAGAGTGAGATTTGGCTCTGGACGATATCCAGATGGAATTCACTTTCTTCCAGAGCAGTAAGCACCTACATGGAGATCATCACTCCACTGTTTCTCATACTCTGAACTTCCGCACAACAGTATATCAACCTGTCGGTCCAATGTAGATTCGTATTAAAATGATTAAATGAATAATGCGGAGTACTAGGTGAATAAAACCTGTTGGTCTATCCGGAACGAATGTTCCGTTGCTGATTTTCTTGGGTGGTGAACATGGGCGGCAGCCGCTGCCATCCGACAGACCCCATCCTTTGCCTCCATGGACTGAACAGCAGTCCTCGAACGACACGACAGATGTCGCTTGGCCTGTCTTGTCACCACGGCAACACGCCTCCGCGTAGCAATACCTCTTCGTCTCAGTAACGACTGTCAATTGTAATCGTAGGCCTGATTGTAATTGTAATTTGAAATTCGTGTAGCGCCTCTTCAAGATAAACCCATTAGAGGCGCTCTCTGCGCTGATGATGTTAAATGCCATTAATAACAGAACATTCATCCATTAGTAAACATTACTCAGATGACTAGAAGAGTCACCAGTAGGAAGCTCTCGCGCGCACGCACACAAACACACACAGAGCCCTACCAACAGATTATGAACTAGAGTTGAATGATGACAGCAGGTTCGGAGTTTTTGAAGCACGTAGCGTCGAGGATGAGGAAACGACGATGGAAGATGTCAAAGATACGTGGCACATATGCACGTATGTACCTTTGGATGTGTGTATGTATCTTTGTATGTATTAATGTATATGTACGCATGCAAATATGTATGTTGTGTGTATGCATGTGTGGGTGTATGTAAGTGTCTATGCATGATTATATGTATGTATGTATAATTATATGTATATATGCATGATTGCATGCATGTACGTATGCAGGTAGACTCCTATTATTGTTATTTTTATTTATTATTATTACTAGTATTAATAATTAGTAAATTCTAACGCTCCGGTGTCTGATGCACAAGGCATCAACCGATGGCGATACAATAGCGGATTATAACCGAAAGACCTCAAGCCTACTGAGTGAATTCCGTGTAATGACCCTGTTCCAGCCTATATTTCTATGTCACCAAGCGGAAGAATTCGTTGTCGACGTAAGCTGCTGAGTAAACGGTATGTTCTGCGATGCACTGGCCACTTGTCCAGGGCCCTGCGATTCTTCCATTGCCGCCTCAAAGGTGTAAGAGCAAGAGGCAGGAGCGCCTACCCTATGTTGCACTATGGAACATGGAAGCTTCACTTGTACTTGTTTTAAGTGACCCCGAAGAGCTCCACATTCGCTAACCTAAGTGGTTTGTTAGGAATTTTATACAGGATCAAATGTAAGTATAAAAGTACAAGGTTTTAAATAGCGACCGTATTGTCTCTAGCATGCTAAATTTTTCACTGAATTGATCGGGTGAGACCCCTTACCACAGCTGCCGGTTTGAATGGCCGCCAGGCTATTTAAGGTCCCCGAGTACGGACCGTGCTAACACGAGGTTAAAATCTTTGAAATAAGTCTGGATCGGTATGCTAACCGGCATAAGTAGTAGATTGATGTAGGAATTATCATCCTCTATCATGTTCTCTAATTGGTCCTAAGTTTTGCTCTAAGCTGAAACACCTCTTCCTGTCTGCTCTTAATTGATAAAAATTTTATCCCTCCTCAATCAGAAATTTGTTTCGAGATTTCGGCTCCGCTTTTACCCTTATCGAACTCTGTGTTCAGCAGACTGTCGGTTGGAAGATCAGGCGGCGAGGGAGAAGAAAAGCCGCCTGCTCTCATATGACGAGGCTAAGAAAAATGAAGTTGGGAACAATTCATACTCATAACTGCCTCTCTGGGCTAGCTAAAGAGACTGCTAAATTATTCTTCTCCTCCTCCTTCTTTTCCTTCTTCATCATCATCATCATCTTCTTCTTCCTATTCTTCTTTTTTCTTCTTTTTCCTTTTCATCATCATCTTCTTCTTCTTCCTCTTCCTCTTCTTATTTTTCTTCATCTTCTTCATGTTGCTCGGCTTCATATGTGCAATTACACACATTTTATAGTGTTCATGTCATTGGAAATCGGCGCGACAGAAGTTACTAATTATTATTCCGAGCTTATTTATTCATTATTTCAAGTTTTTTCTTTATTTGACTTTTAGGTAAATCGTTGAATTTCATACCTGGTTTGTAGTCGTCGCACGTGGGTCCAACATAGTCATCTCTACAGTGACACGATCTGGGATTAGCACACAGGCCGTGCTCCGAACACACTGGGCTACAAACGGCTGAAACCAGAATGCCAACAATGCATTCAATATTGTAAACGCCTAGTTTATTTCTTATAAGAGGTTTCGGCGGTTTCTTTCCATTCAGTTCAAGATATATTTTATTATGTGATAATTACAATTGCAATATCAAATGTCAAATGTATTCCGAGTTTATTTATTATCTTTTAAATTAGTTGTCAATTATTTAAAAATTTCATATCTTTATCTCTTTTTTCTTTATATGTCTTTTGTTTTATGTTTCATTTTCATCTTTATTTCTTATTTTTTTCATTTTATTTATTTTTATTCATTTGTTCTAATTACCGATTGATTCGTGTAACAAAATAACGTTATAGCCTCATTATTCAATGATGCATCGTATCTCTCGTTTCAGTTTTATATTATTAATAACTGCTCTGTTATTATAACTTTTTTCCCTACGTACGTGTTTTGCAGTCTGCTCCTTTCCACCCTGAGCAGCATACGACGAGTGATGTATCGGCGATCCTGTGAGCAACAATTTGCAAGCACAGCTTTAACTAAGTTCCAGTAAGACGTGTGACATTTGAAACACCACGTTGTAATAAGTTCCAGATTTACTTGGAAATATTTGAGAGACCACATTAAACTAAATTCCGTAATTAGGCATACGTGTAAAATTTTAACAAGTATAAAATGTAAGTATATCCCCGGTGCCGTAATAAGCTAGTTATTCACACGGGCTAATTGTTTAAGCTTACATTTGTATAATTCTGCAGTTAGACTTGAAGTCAGTCATCTGTGGCGAACAAGGTCTAACCGGAGGCCTAAATTTCAGGCTCGTTACTAGTTCGAAAACGGAGATTAAAAACAGAGTGGAAACGGAAGAAGACGAGGAGAGTCTATATTTAGAAGCAAGTTCAGTGAGGAGATCTATTGTGTAACGGGTGATTCGTAAAGTCAGTTTAAATCGATTTGAAACTAACTCGTGGACGCTCTGTAGCATTGAAAACGTATCTTTGGCTAAAATGAGCAACTTTCTACAGCTCTACATTACGATGACCTGTCAGATTTTATCATCGCCAATATAATCAAGAGAGAGGGGAAATCGAAACCAACAGCTTTCATGGTCGCATACGGAACTGGGCAACCATCAACTAGGCAACTCACTGAACTTCGTATCCTTTAGGCCTACTAAGTCCAAAGCTGGTCAAGTATTGACGTAAAGCTCAAAATTGCATCAAGTATGATCATTTGAGTTATGTTTTGGTCTTATACAGTATGATTATTATCGAAACTAATCTCTCCATATTTCTACTTCAATCTCATCTAATAGAGTTTTGACTAATTTTAATTTCAGTCGAATGCCATCGAAACAGCTTGGGCTTGTTCTATTATAGTAAAAAGTAAGGCAATGTCACCTCGTCTTACCTTACTTGAGCCTGTCAAATTTTAACAAATATAGATTGCCACTGTAAGATGTGATCTCATTTTCCACGGTCCTTTAGTTTTTGGGTAACCTCGTGATTTTTCGTTACAACGATTTTAGGCCTAGTGAAGTGAAGCATAATTGGATTAATGATCTAATAATCTGCAGCACAAGTTGTTTTGGTTGTCCCTCCTACCCATACTTCCGAACTGCAACATGGTAGCTTCGTCTTGCTTGGCCCTTCACTCTGAAACGGTCTGTCATGCATGAGCGACCAAGAGCTTCTTACCCTTCCCCTACTTCTACTTCACCATCGATTGAAACAATTCTATTTGATCGTGGTCTTGTTTTATCAGGCCTGAAGCACTTCTGAACAGTTTTCTTGAAAGGTGCTATAAAAATGTGCAATTACGATTACGATTACTCAGCCCTATATTATTCATTGGTCGGTAAATGAGTACCGACACAAGTTGTTCGATTGCTGTAGTCATGTTAGCACCTTTGTCAAAAGATCATTCATCCAAAGGATCAGGTTTCTGGTGACTTTCTGTGGAGGCTTGTAAACAAATGTGCTATCTTTAGCTTTTATCTTTACCATCAATCTTAATAAATCTTAGTCGATTTTTTATTTTCACAGTTAGCAGTACTTTTCGGAACCAACTAACCAGTTTGCTCGCTCAGAAGAATTTGGTAAATTCTGAACGTCCAAAGTGTGCAAGTTATAGATATTGCACTCGATCAACGGACACTGTGACTCTTGCTGTGGCCAGTACCCGAACAGTGTTGGGCTCTCATGCCTTATCAGAAGATGGTCCAAACCTATGAAATTCACTGTCCACTCCATTTCGTTCTGTCAGTTCTTTGATGTCATTCAGGTCCAAACTAAGGACACATCTCTTTCAACTTACTTACCCACCGTAGCCTGGCTTCTGGTTGCTCTGACATAGCGCTGCAGTGGATTATGATTTGAATGCAATTTTGACTTGAAGCAAACATCGCCTGATATCTTGGGCATTATGATAACTGTGCTATGTAAGTCTTTAGGTTAGCTTAGAATGACTGTAACGATCCTTCAAACACGGGATCACAATTCTAATGCGTTTCTAGTGTTCTATGGCAACATGTAAACAAATTATTACTTTTACCTTGCTTGCCTTTGCCCGAAACTATGATCCATCGAACTAATTGCTAATAGCTAATAATGTTTAAATGACTGCTATCTATTCTAACCACTTAAACAGCGCCATTATCATGCTTTAAAATTTCATCAGTCTAATAGGCCTACACGTGGTGAGTAGCTGTTATCAAGAAATATCATTACTTGTTGAATACGCATTCAGGAACGTGATCGTCGGGGTGATCTCGCCAGTAGAGCAGCTTATTTGAAAGCTCTTCGTCACTGTAGCCACTCAAGTAGGAGGCTGCTTTGTCCACGTTGTATCCGTTCCTGATACGTTCCACGCCCTTACTACACGACTCGCGTATCGTTTGCTTAAGCCTCTTCCAAAGTTTGCAGTAGTTTCTGCAAGAAATATGTTCAGGGAATCGAATCAGAAATCAGTGGAAAGATCGATCTATAGGGCGACAGACTGGAATGAAGGAAAAGAAACAAGAAAAGAAGGAAAAGAACTGAGAGGCCAATCGATTGATGAACGCGTCATAGATATGAGTACCTTCTTAAATCTAACATACAGGAAAAAAGAAGAACAAACAGAGGAAAACCAGGGAAAAAGAAAGAAGAAAAACAAAGCAAGATGACCAGTTTTGTCTCTTGCCGTATGAACTTTCCATTAACAGTGCTCAGTCGACGTAGGTTTAATCAATTTACAACAATATTTCACAGAATAGAACTCATGTATGTATGTATGCATGCATGCTATATGTATGTATATAGGCATGTATGCATGCAGAAACTATAAAATATTTTAAATCGCTGCTGTCCGGTGAGATGATCCTTTGATCTCGGGGCCAACCATTTGAGAAGTTTCTAGAAGCTACATGTAGTGTGTTACTTTTACCTACAACCCTAATTATGGTCACAGAACGAACCAGACAACCAGATATGGTCACATCTCGTCTTATATTCGTGAAACTCTCCACTGGCTCCTCGTCCAGCAGCGTGTCCACTTTAAGATCCTCTCCCTCATGCGCAATTATGTTGTTAGCACTGCTGCCCTTTACCTCATTCACTTCTGCACTTTGGTCTCCTTGTTGCCGGGTCGTAGCACCCGTCGCCCGGCCACTCAAGATCTCATGTTTGTACCTTTCATGCGAACCGCTGCGGCCCAGTCCAGAAGTTTTGCCTATGTTGGTCCCACTTGCTGGAATCGTTTCCCTCGAGAATTGCAACTTGTGCTCTTTTCTCTTCCCCTCTCAGTATTCCGCAGGCGCCTGAAGACTGTACTGTTCAACAATGATTCTACTTTTTCGGGCCGGAAGCTCCTGTGTTGAGTTTATCTTCTAAGAGGCGCTTTCATCATCATGATCCATGGGCCGAGAGCCCGTAGGTGTCCACTGCATGCATTGTCACTTGTCTCCGCAGTTCCCGATCTTGTTCTGTTCTTATCAAGGCGTGCAAGTCTTGTTTACACCAATCCCTTATATCATCTGAAGAGGCGCTTTACACATCTCAAATTACGAACTATAAAACCAGTAAAACCAGATACACAGTGTGGCACGGTGACCTTACAACGAGAAACAGTGGCCGTGTATGTATTGAGATAGTTCTGAATTCAAATTTGCTTAGGATGTGTGACAGTGGTGAATTGTGTATTTATTTTCGTGGCTTTTTCACAGCGTATTTATACCGACCACTCTGGAATAAACACCCCCAGAACTGCGACAGTCGTATGACCCATCATACAAACTCGCCTATGCTCCACCGCTTGCAATTTCTGCATTGGCCTTTCACTCAAAACTGAAAACATGCCTCTTCACAGATCCTATCCTGACTCCCCTTTTACCTGTTATCCCTGTTTCCGCTCCAATCCCAAACATCACCAACCATAGCTGCCACGCTGTCTCTCTGCCTGACTCTTGGATCTTGACCTGGAACCGAACACTTTTGCCTATCAATTTTGTTTTGACTGAGCGCCTGTGAATAAGCTGATCCACGTGACGTGGCTTTCGTTGGGCGCTGTAGAAATCTCGGACTTATGATTACGATTAAATGCACTTTCTAAGCATAAGAAATACTATGCACATTACTTACATGTCATTTGCCGTTGCGTTGTGTCCCGTATATTCGCCTTCGTCAGTTGTACCAGAAACCATTGCCGCTGAGATCCATATTGCTAAGAGCCATAGGACCACCAGTGGCATTTTGCCACTCTCGCCACCCATGATCGCAAATAAGGCAACAGAACTTGTCGCCCAGTAGCCTCTTTGATCTTAATCTTCTTCGAGTAATTAACCGAAGCGAACACAATCTGTGGGACAGACAGAAGCAACCCAAGTCCTGCACTGGTCTTTATAGCAAGAATGTGTCGAGCGACAAACAGGCAGGATGGCCTTAGCAGCCGGTGCCCGTGAAGCAGTTTCGTTCATGTACGTCACAAGCGGCGATCGATTTGTCGGATTTTTATGTTGAAGTCTCCAGTAACGAGCATGTCGGCGCCAAAAATCGTTCAAAAGGGTATGGGTGAAGTTGGAGGAGTTAATAGGATAGCATGAAAATTTTTGTGAATGCATCCAGTGTCCTTGAGATTAAATTTTTACAATTCTTATCTTCTTATTTTCTGGAGGCCATCTTGGGTGTCGCTTGGCATCATTTGGAATACACGGGAGTTCCGGAAATGCATCCAGTGTTCTTGAACTTAAATCCATGTACCAATAATGTTTTCTTGTTCGCTGGATCCTTACTGCATCAGTGGCATTTTATTTTCAAATTATAGACTAGTTGCTGCAAGGCTTTTTTAATGCGTAGACATTTAAATAATAAAAAATGTTTTATTCGACTTATTTCATTGTTAACAGCTTTGTTTTTTGAGCAGCTTGATATAAATTAAAATCCCAATTAATAGAGTTAAGTCCTAGTTAATACTGAAGAAATATGTAAATTCCTGTCTTAATACGGGAGAAAAAAAATAAAGTTTTCTCTTAATACTTAAGAAATAGGTAAATTCCTCTCTTGTAACAGTTTTAAACTTCAGTCCGCTGTAAGTAGTGTATCGTCAAACTTTGATGGGGAAATGAGTCTTGTTTGTATGAACCAACCCCAGCAATTGCAGATTTGGACCCGCCTTCTTGCAGTT
>OZ029928.1:17455305-17465305 GCA_964023275.1 Norana najaformis
CAATGAATTTATCGGGTGAGATCCTTCACCACTCTAGAATAATGTAGACTTAGTTTTGACCTAGACTAGCCTCCTTTAAAATGGCAGTACTTTTTTTCAGACGGAACGTTCCGGCACCTATTTTCGGCTAATAAAAAATTATTTAGTTTTTAATAAAAGTATTGTGTTACTAAGTTATTTTAATTATGTAAGATAATGTAACTTATTTTAATTCAATTTCAGTGTTTACAACTTTACACTGCTTTCAGTGTTTATTGATTGATGAAAATGATGAAATTTTAGCATAAAATTCCATAATTGTTCAGTTCGGAACCTTTTTATCTAAAAAAATGCACTGATAATAGACTTCAGACGAGTGTGGTTGGTACCTTATATGATACCAGAGAAGACGAGATACTGCGCTTTCGCCATCTGGCGAATAATATGAAAACAAAAAAGGAGGTAGGTGCACCCGAAGATTTTTCCAAGAAGGTAAATTTTGCCGAAGTAGGACGCAGATTCTGTGGCTAATGTGGATACAATCAGACTTGAACTTGTGCAGACTCATTCTGCAATTAGAATATTTTAGACTTAGTCAGGTCTAGACTTATTTAAGCATCTTTAGGCCTCGATTTGAGTAGGAACAGTTTAGGCCTCGACTAACGTAGACTTGTTGTAGGCCTAGGTTAGTCTCATTCATCTCTTCTAAGCTTCAGATAGATGGAGCTACAATGATGTTCCTTCTGACAAGTCCAGTCACCAGATGTCTCCTCAATACAGGCACTCGAGGGTTAGCAGTTGGCCCCAGTTTCTCTGTCATCAGAGAACCTGACATCGAACCCTTGCGGTTAAGCACTTCACCACTACCCACTGCGTTCAAGTTCTCGTCCCAGCGATCAAAGCGCCGCCCTAGCGACGAGAAGATCTCTCCAAGCGGCGTTGAATTCGTCATAGGTGGCGCCACGTGGCAGCCATTGGAGCGCAGTCACGCCCCTCTTGCGTAATCGAAACTCCGTTGTGTTTACATTGGGATGTAGTGACTCAAAAATGGCGGCTGGACTACACCGACAGGAGTTTCTGGGGTGAGGTATCCCGCGTTCGAAACGGGGTAGACCCCGGCTGAGTGGTCGAGGGTACGACCGACGGTGAGGGCGGAAGGGAAGGGGGTGCCGCCGTGGACGGAGCAGCTGGTGTAGTCGACCAGGTGGGGTGCAGTGTTCGGAGCCTGAGCTGGGAAAGACAGTCGTGGTGGGGTCGTCGCTGTGGGGAGGTACGTGTAGACGATCGGTTGAGGAAACCTACGCTTGCAAAGAAACGCACATGCAGCAGTATACATTTGTAATTCATTCATTCACTCATTCATTCACTCACTCACTCATGAATGAATGAATCGTAATCGTAATCTCGAGATTTCTACAGCGCCCAACGAAAGCCACGTCACGGTGACCAGCTTATTCACAGGCGCTCAGTCAAAACAAAATTGATAGGCAAAAACGGTTCGGTTCCAAGTCAAGATCCAAGGGTCAGGCAGAGGGACAGTCTGTGGGTGGTGTTTGGGACTGGAGCAGAGACAGAGATGAGAGGAAGAAGGGGAGTGAGGATAGGATCCGTGAAACAGGAATGAATGACCGTGTCGCATGTGATACGCGGATGCGTCAGTTAATAAATGAATTCACGCTCAGAATTCATGTATTACAAGCGACACGTTGAGTGTTTGCACGCGAATTTATGATGATAATAAGATGAGGACGACGACGATGATGACGATGATGAGGAAGAGGAGGAGGAAGACGAGGAAGGTGCTTATGCCAGATTTCGTACCCAAGGTAGGACGGCATTGCAAATGTTGAGCTTTTCAAGTCGAGCGGAACTGCAAGAGAAAATCAACAGCGTTCTCATAATTTTATTATTAAAATAATTATGAATAATTAATTAGCAAGTTGATCAATTATTAATTGAATTCTCAATTAATAAAATAACATGAATAATTAACTAGCCTTCTCATGATTAATAAAATAATATGAATAATTAATTAACTATAGTTGATTAATTATTAATTAGTCTTCGCCGTAGGATTTAACAGCTTCGTGGTCATTTGCGATCGAGCATTTTCAAAAAAAACAGGTAAAGAATTGGGTGATGAAAAACTCAGGAGTGGAATAAAAATTGGAATTGAGGTGAAAAAGGCCTAGAATTGAATAATAAATAAGCCTTCAAATTTTTGGCAGCTTTTTACCCCACTCCTGAATTTTTCATCACCCAACTCTTGACCTGTGTTTTGATAATGCTCGATCGCAAATTACAGCGAAGCCGTTAAGTCATACGGCGAAGACTAATTAATAATTAATCAACTAGCTGATTAATTATTCATATTATTTTAATAATCATAGATATATGGTAAGACAGAAAGGCACGGATAGACAACAGACAATTTGCTTTAAAGTGAAGTTAGATGAGATTAGAAGTATGCTAGGTACCTCGTAAGTAGATTAGATTAGATTAGGTTGGATTAGAAGTAAGCCAGGTACTTAGTAATTAGATTAGATTAGATTAGATTAGATTAGAAGTAAGCCAGGTACCTAGTAATTAGATTAGATTAGGTTAGATTAGAAGTATGCCAGGTACCTAGTAAGTAGATTAGATTAGATTAGGTTGGATTAGAAGTAAGCCAGGTACTTAGTAATTAGATTAGATTAGATTAGAAGTAAGCCAGGTACCTAGTAATTAGATTAGATTATGTTAGATTAGAAGTAAGCCAGGTACCTAGTAAGTCGGTGGCATGTATTCGAGGCTTGGCTCCGAGGTAAGCCAGGTTGACATTTGCCTTTCGTCCGTCAATTATGGGGTTCGGATCCTTACAGATAAGTTCCGCTGCTGACCTCTCTGCCATTGTAACCTGTAAAGGCAGTTACACTGTTTTCATTGTTGCACTCCTGGATGACCTTTCAGCTCCTATGTAAACATCCACTGATAACTAATCAGAAAGAGAGGGACAGACAGAGAAAGCGACTGAGAGAGACTGAGAGAGATAGATGGGTACGAGAGATAGTGGAGCGAGAGAGTAAGAGAGAGAGAGAGAGAGAGAGAGAGAGACAGAGGTAAAAGATAGTAATAACTGCGAGAGAGTTATCTTCTTGAGTATGTCATAGTGAAGACGGTAAGACTGACTGACTGACTGACGGCGAATATAGCGCAGGAGTGCGAGAGGAGAGAGCAAAGAAGCAGAGAGGGGAAGACGAGCAGGAGGAAAACTGATATATATATATATATATACATATATACAGACAGACAGTTAGACAGAGATTGATAGATATATATATAGACAGACAGACAGACTAATCAGCAGCAAGCAGACAGACTGACTGACTGGCTGATCGATACATAGACAGACAGACAGACAGACAGACAGCTAATAAACCAGACATCGAGTAGAGCGCCGAGGTAAAACGGTACGAGATGAGAGAACAGCGAAACACGATATGGAGGAATTCTTGTTTTTCTTATGAGTTTTTAAGTTTTGTAACCGGAGAAAAAGGCAGCACATACGTTTTCAAAAACATCCGTCGTCATAGAAATACCTTCGCCTCCTTGTAGCATATGCGGACACCTGCCAATCATCCAATCAGTTGCAGAAGCAGCGGCTCGCCTCTCAGCCGTTTGGCCCCAGCCTGAGCACCCTGCGTCTGAACTTTCAGCCGTTGGGCTCAGTCTGAGCATTCAGCGGCTGAGCTGTCGGATGTTGTTTTGGGGCGTAGTCTGAGCAATCAGCGGCTGAAATGTGAGCTGTTTCTAGCGCCCAGTCTCGTCGTTCAGCCACTGAGCTGTCATCAGATGGGAGTCCAGTCTGAGCGTTCAGCAGCTGAGCTGTCGGTTGTTTTTTGGCCAGTTTAAACGCCCAGCGGCTGAGCTGTCGGATATTGTTTTGGGGCGTAGTCTGAGCATTCAGCGGCTGAATTTTGAGCTGTTTTCAGCACCTAGTCTCGTCGTTCAGCCACTCGGCTGTCATCAGATTGGAGTCCAGCCTAAGCATTCAGCGGCTGTGCTGTCGGAATTTGTTTTGGGGCGTAGTCTGGCCAGTCAGCGGCTGAACTGTGGGCCGTTTGACGGACAGTCTGAGGGCTGCGTTGGTCGGCATCTGGCAGCCATCAATTACGAAAAATCACTCAGTTCGTGAGTTTTCTGCCAGTAACAAACGTCGTCTGGGCTTCTTTGTTCCAGCAAACAGATCTGCTACTTCTTACCACCCACTCAATGACGGCTTCCCTCACCTCACCTCCCCCCTTCTCCTACTTCCACCGTTCACCCCGTTCCCCAACTTTCCAGGGCACAGACTTTGAAATCTGCGCGGAGTTTGCAGCCCTGCGTTGCGAGGTAAAAGGCTAACAAACAACACCGGATAGAGTAAGATTTTTTCACCATAGTAACTACTCATCCCAAGAAAACTCGAATAACAGCCTTTAACTGGAAATCTGAACTAGTTTTGGTCGTTTAGACCGATATATCGAACCGATATCGCGATTTTAATATAAAAAAACCGCCATCGAAATCGGTATTCTAAAAACTAAAAATTCCAGAAAACCAGTGCTTTTTCCAGATGGAACGCTTCGGAGCGGCGTTCCGGCACCTTTTTTCTGCTAATAAAAAATAATTTAGTTATTAATAAAAGAATTGTTTTGCTAAGTTATTTTAGTTATGTATTATAATGTAACTGATTTTAATTCAGTTTCAGTGTTTACAACTTTACACTGTTTTCAGTGTTTATTGATTGACAAAAATAGTGAAATTTTAGCATAAAATTCCATAATTGTTCAGTTCCGGAACCTTTTTTTCTAGAAAAAGAACTGCCTATAACCGAAGATAATTAATCGTCAAACACAGAATGCGATTATCAAAATATTATTTTCCCTTGCAAATAATATTATTTTTCGTTCACTGAGCATTCGTTAACATTGCTGAAATAATTGGTGTTGACAGATTCGCCTCATTGTGTTACCTTACACGCCTCTCGTTACTGAAAGCAATAAAAACGTCCCATCCATATGTTAGAGTGCCTCGTAATCGTAATTCCGAAATTTCTACAGCGCCCAACGAAAGCTGCGCCGCGGGGATCAGCTTATTCATAGGCGCTCTGTCAAAACAAAATCGATAGGCAAAAGGGTTCGGTTTCAGGTCAAGATCCAAAAGTCAGGCAGAGAGACAGCGTGGCAGCTATGGGTGGTGGTGTTTGGGGTTGGAGAAGAGAGAGAGATAAGAGGAAGAAGGGGTGTCAGGATAGGATCTGTGAAAGAGGAATGTTTTCAGTTTTGAGTGAAAGGCCGAAGCAGAAATTGCAAACGATTGACAGCATCAGGCCTCCCACATACCAGTACAGCGGGACGCGGTGGTGTAGTGGTATGGTCGGTGCCTCGTAACCGGAGGGTCGCGAGTTCGAATCTGCCTGAAGCCACTGCGTAGCGACCTTGGACAAGTTGCTCACCCACAATTGTCTGTGAGGAAGGCAACGGAAAAACACCTCATTCAGCTCATCGCCGGGTGGCATAAAAGCCAATGGACCGGCCTTCGGGCAGAGAACTCATCATCATCATCATCATCATCATCATCATCATCGAACCCATACGAACCCTTTGGCCCATACGACGAGGCGGAAGTTGTGGCGTCGTGGGCTTGGGCGCTAGTTAGAAAAGCTATGGAAATTACCGAGGAAACCCCCAAAACCGATACTGACTTTAAAAACCGGCGCTATGT
Source organism: Norana najaformis (assembly GCA_964023275.1). NCBI lineage: Eukaryota > Metazoa > Annelida > Clitellata > Crassiclitellata > Hormogastridae > Norana > Norana najaformis. The sequence goes on from OZ029928.1 coordinate 17,461,030, forward strand.
GAATTGTAATTACAATTTACAAAACTACAGCTTAACATTACTCGACCCGGTGCAAAAAATTTAATTACTCGCTCCGTCAAGACTCCGAAGTTCCAGAAAACGCATGGGAATATTTGACCCGATTTCGCGATGTTTGGCCAAATTTGATTGACAGCTCATGTTCCGCCTACGGTACTTCACCCCACCCCAGGCACTTCACTCTTTCCGGGCAACTGCGGAGTAGTCCTTTGTTCGCGCCGTTAAGCAACGTGTGCTCCAGACGCACAACATCTGCGCAATTTGAAACGGCGCCCTCTGAAAGGTTTTATGGGCAGTCAACAGGTGTCCGGCGCGCATGTCATCCGCTGCTAGGTGGCAGCTCTGTCAGCGCTAGAGGGCACGGATTGCCTGTGATTTTGGGCCAAAGGAATGCCTTCTTATTCTGATGGACGGGGAGAGGTCTATACAGAGGCAGACAGACAGACAGACAGGCAGACAGACAGACAGGCAGAACAAATGGAAGGGATTCAAGGTATCAAAGAGAGCTCCAACTCGTACTCTCAAACCCATATTCTCGAACCCGTACCCTGACACCCCTTCTTCCTCTTATCTCTCTCTCCCCTCCAACACCAAACACCACCCCTCGTAGCTGCCACGCTGTCTCTCCATCTGACTTTTGGATCTTGACCTGGAACTGAACCCTTTTGCCTATCGATTTCGTTTTGACTGAGCGCCTGTGATTAAGCTGGTCCCCGCGGCGCGGCTTTCGTTGGGCGCTGTAGAAATCTCGGAATTACGATGTCCCATATCCCACAAGTGAGACGTAGGGGAGGCGCTCATTTCCTTTTCTTTAAGCCCTTGAGCCGGCAATGGATGAATCCCAGGGTCCTGGACACGGGGCCAGTGCATGGCAGGACTTGCCGTTTACTTCCCAGCTTACGCCGGTACCAAATTATACTGCTTGGTGACAGAGGCACGGTGTGCGCAAACAACTTGCCGAGGATCGTTACACGGAGTCGAACCCGCAATCGCATGATCATTGACGAAACGCGTTACCGATAGACCACTGTACCACACCTTGTAAAGTAACGTAGCGTAGTGCAAAATACTCACAAATCCGTATCCTCTGCTCTTTCCAGTCTGTCGATCCGTGATAACAACCGCCTCCACAATCGACCCATATTGCTCGAAGTACTGTCGCAGGGTTTTGTCGGTCGTGTGGTATGGAAGACCTCCGACAAAGAGCTTCGTAAACGTCGTATCCTTCGGCTGAACTATCGTCATGTTCTAGTACCTGCCTCTGGCACCAACGTAGACTTCTATTCAAGGTAGAAAATAGGTAATCAAGGTAGAAGAACAGGTAATTCAGTGTAGGGAAACATGCAATCAATGTAGAAAATAGGTAATCAAAGTAGAGGAACAGACAATCAAGGTAGAAAAACAGGTAATCAAGGTAGAAGAGCAGGTAATCAAGGTAGAAAAACAGGTAATCAAGGTAGAAGAATAGGTAATCAAGGTAGAAGAACAGGTAATCAGTGTAGGAAAACATGCAATCAGATGTAGAAACACACGTAATCAAGGTAGAGGACCAGATAGTGAAGATAGAAGAATAGGCACCGTGTAGAAGAACATTCAAGGTATACGCACAAAGGTAACTAAGATATTAAGGTAACTAAGGTATAAAGGTAACTAAGATATTGAGGTAACTACGGTACCAAAGGTAACTAAAGTATTAGGGTAACTAAGGCATTAAGGTAACTAAGGTATCTTTCTACTGACTCCTACGGTGCCGTTATAATAATGCATGATGATCAATCGATGGTCGCTTCTAGTGAAACCGTTAAAGAATGTGATATTCACATAACTGGTTGTCTCCCGCAAACACGTAGAGGCTAACAAACGAATTCGCATCCACTCACTAATTCATTCATTCATTCATTCAGAGCATTTATATAGCGCCCCTTCAGTTGTATACCCAGAGGCGCTCCCAGCCCAGCCCCGACGAAAGGGAACAGGTGACCTCTTGTTGACCTCTTAAGATATTGACCTTACCTTGAAACGATGATGAACTCCTCTTTTCGGTATGACCTCCGGTAAATTCAGATAACTATGCAGGTAATTCAGGCAGCTATTTAATTAGAATTCTCTTTGGTAATTAATTAATGTAATTCATAATTCAGGCAGTTCTCCAAGCGATTCGGGTATTTCATCCAACAGTTCCTCCAGCAATTCAGGTAACTCTCCGGTTAATTCAGGCAAACTAGGTAACCTTCAGGATAACCCAGTTAATCCAGGTAGCTTTAAGGATAACTCAGCCAATCCAGGTAACTCTCCGAACAATTCAGGCAATTCATATGGGCCTAATACTTTCAATAGTTCAGATTAACGCCGCACAAAGGTTTACCGTTCAAACGTTCTGAGTGGTGGAGTCGCTAGAGGCGTTTACTGCGCCGTGATGGTTAACAGATCTGCAGATGCCTGACTGGATAGGGAGTCCGAAGAGACAGACAGACAGACAGACAGACAGACAGAGACAAAGACAGACAAAGACAGACACAGACAGACAGACAGAGACAAAGACAGACAAAGACAGACACAGAGAGACAGAAACAGAGAGACAGAGACAGAAAGAGATAAAGGAGAGAGAGAGACAAAGAGAGAGAAAGAGAAAGAGAGACAGACTGACAGAGAGAGACAAAGAGAGACAAAGAGACACAGAAAGACAGAAAGGAGACAGAGAGACACAAACAGACAGACAGACAAGACAGACAGTTACAGAGAGACAAAGAGAAGCAGACAGAAAGAGAGAAAGGAGAGAGACAGAGACAAAGAGAGATACATAGAAAGAGAGACAGACAGACAGGCAAACAGAGAAAGACAGACAGACAGACAGAGATGGCGTTGATAGGCAGCCGTGGCAGACATAGTATTTGTCTTCAGTCTGTCAGATCGTAAAGCATCTCAGGTCCTAGTATCAGTCGTTCGTTATCAAAGACCGCATCTCATGAAGTTTACACGGACATACGAGACCATTGAAACCTGCTTTATACGGGGGCACCCGACATCGCTTCAACTGCGCAATGATTGTTTTTCTTTCCCTCGCAGTTTATCTGCCCCTCTGCCCGAGATCTGAAGCTAAACTTTCTCTCCTCCTCCTCTTCCTCCTCGTCCTCTTCCTTTTCCTCCTCTTCCTCCTCTTCCTTTTCCTCCTCCTCGTCCTCTTCCTTTTCCTCCTTCTCCTCCTCTTCCTTTTCCTCCTTCTCCTCCTCTTCCTTTTCCTCCTTTTTCTCCTCTTCCTTTTCCTCCTCCTCCTCCTCTTCCTTTTCCTCCTTCTCCTCCTCTTCCTTTTCCTCCTTCTCCTCCTCTTCCTTTTCCTCCTTCTCCTCCTCTTCCTTTTCCTCCTTCTCCTCCTCTTCCTTTTCCTCCTTCTCCTCCTCTTCCTTTTCCCCCTCCTCCTCCTCTTCCTTTTCCCCTTCTCCTCCTCTTCTTCCTCCTGCTCTTCTAACTCCTCTTTTCTTGCTCCTCCTCTGCTCCTCCCCTGCTCCTCTATCTCATACTTCTATTCCTCATTCTCCTCTATCTCTGTCTCCTTCTCCTCATTCTCTATCTCCTTCGACTTCTACCGTTCTCTATCTCCTCCTTGTTTTCCTCCTTTATCTCCTTCTCATCTATATCCTCCTCCTTCTCCTTTTCATCATCTGTCTCCTCATTCAACCGCCTCCCCTTCTTTCTCTTCATCCTATTTCTTCTATTTCTAACTCCTCCTCCTACTCCTCTTCAAACTTTTCTTTCTCCTCTTGCTTCTGTTACTCCTTCTCCAGCTCCTCTATCTAATCCTCCGTCTCCTATTCATGTTTTTCTTCCTCATACTCCTCTTTCTCCTTCTCATACTCCTCTTTCTTTTCCCCTTCCTCTCATGCTTCTCCTAGCTTCCTCCTTTTCTCCCTCATTCTTTTAACCCATCCTCTCTCCCTCGATTGGTATCCATCCTCGTAGCACCAGTCGTATCTGCATTTTCCCGCAGAGTCCTCATTTCCACACTGTTGGTGTTGCCCCGCGCAACGACGAGGAAATAAACACACAGAACGAAAGGAAAAGGAATCAACCAGGGACAGGCTGGAAAAATTGGTGGGGAAGAGTAACCATTTCTCAAATCATTTCACTGGCTTAAAATACCAGAACGAATAGAGATCAAAATCTTATCCCTCACCTACAACACACTTCAATCCTCTCAACCCCCTACCTTCGTCAGTTATTTACAAGTCAGTCAGTTTGTCAGTAAGTCAGTCAGTGAGTC
>OZ029928.1:17467805-17515428 GCA_964023275.1 Norana najaformis
ACTACTACCATTACTGCTGCTGCTGCTACTACTACTACAAGGACAACTACTACTACAAAGACAATAACGACAACAATAACAACAACAGTAATATTGATGATAATAATGATAATGATAATGATAAGAATAAACCACCTCCATCACCACCACCACCACCACAACCACCACCACACCACCACCACTACCACCACCATTACCACCACCACTACCACCACCACCACTACCACCACCACACCACCACCACCACCACTGTCGTTATCATCTTTATTGTCATCATTTAAGCATCATTATTATTTATTTCTCTACTTCTTGTTCACTGTCTTTATTATCATAGTTTCGCAGACACTGAATGTGATCTTAGAAATTAACCGACTTCCTTCTCACCCGTATGAAGTCTTTTATGAGCCTTCAGATGAGAGCTTTTCGTGTAAGCTTTGTAGCAATCTACGACCAGGAAAAAAACAATAATGTAAAGTATCCCGTTTACATCCCATCTTATGTAAAGTAAAGTATCCCATATCCCACAAGCGAGACGTAGGGGAGGCGCTCATTTCCTTTTCTTTAGGCCCTCGGGCCGGCCTTGGACGAATCCCGAGGTCCTGGACACGGGACCAGTGCATCGCAGGACTTGCCGTTTACTTCCCAGCTCACGCCGGTACCAAATTCTACTGCTTGGTGACAGAGGCACGATGTGCGCAAACAACTTGCCCAGGGTCGTTACAACCGCATGATCATTGACCAAACGCGTTACCGATAGACCACCGTGACGCAAAAACAATCACAATGCTGTAATACAATTTAGTGGTTATAACACACATGGAGTTCGTTTTTTCCCGCATAAAGGATGTTTTGCTGCTTCTGTGTCCTACGATGAGGTCCGCATGGTTTGTGATACCACGAGGTAATAACAGGTAACAATAGATAACAATAGATGACTATAGATAGCAATAGATAACAACAGATAACAATAGATAACAATAGATAACAATAGATAACAATAGATAACAATAGATAACAACAGATAACAATAGATAACAATATATAACAATAAATGGCAATAGATCACACTAGATCACAATAGATAACAACAGATAACACTAGATAACAAAAGATAACACTAGATAACAGTAGATAACAATAGATACCAAAAGATAGCAATTTATAACAATACATAACACTAGATGACAGTAGATAACAATAGATAACAGTAGATAACAACAGATAACAATAGATAACAATAGATAACGATGGATAACAATAGATAATGCTTCTTCAGATATGTGGTCTGCGGGTGTCGTACTAACAAGAGCCTTATCCCTGATCCATAAATCTATCTGTCTGTCTGTCTGTCAGCCTGTCTGTCTGTCTGTCTGTCTGTCTGTCAGCCTGCCTGCCTTTCTAAATTAATAAATTAATAACCCCCTGTGCTTCGTTCATTCGTTTCGTTCGTTCTTTCAAGCAATTAAATAAATAAAGGAATCGATAAACCAATAAACGAATAAATAATTAAAATATAAATAAATAAATTACTTGGATAATCGCAGAAGTGGATGCGTCGTTTATTCCGATCTTCTTCCTCTTCTTGCGAGACGCTTGTTCCAGTTCTTCCCTTCTTTCGATTGTACTTGATGGTGCTACACCCCGGGTGCGTCCTCTGTGTGCGCCCCGTCACGGGCGTCACGGCCGATGGCGACCCAACGGCCGGGCGCCCATCACTTTCGACGAACGCCGCGGAGATGGGCCCCGACGCGACGGTGGAGGGCGAAAGGGTAGTTGACCCAGGGAGGGCAGAATGACAGTCAGGGGGTTGGAGACTCAGAGTCGAGCACCGGAGCTCATAGGAAGGATCGGGGAACGAGGAGGGAAGGCTGAGTGTCGTTCGGGACTGCGTGGTCAATGGCGATGAGATCATATGACAGCCGGAGCCGTGCTTGGCGAGCGTGACGGATGTGGCGACACCTACCGAATGAAAAGGCTTCATGGCTGAACCGTCCACGGCGACATCTACCGAATGAAAAGGCTTCATGGCTGAACCGTCCACGGCGACATCTACCGAATGAAAAGGCTTCATGGCTGAACCGTCCACGGCGACATCTACCGAATGAAAAGGCTTCATGGCTGAACCGTCCAAGGCGACACCTACCGAATAAAACGGATTCATGGCTGAACTTTCCAAGGCGACACCTACCGAATGAAACGGCGTCACAAGGCTGCACGAATGGTCAGACGAGGAGGAGGAGGAGGACGACGAGGAGGAGGACGACGACGAAGAGGAATTGGAAGAGGAAAAGGAGGAGGAAGAGGAAGGTTGGAAGTTCTCCGAGGAGTAGAGTGGAGGCAGGATGGGAGACGTCATAGAATACGATCCACTTGAAGCTGAGAAATTGGTCAAGCTCATGGCGCACCATAAATTGACGTCTTCGTTCAAGTGGAAGTCGTTGTTGCCAATGTTGTTGTTGTTGTTGTCCGAGACGAAATTCAGGGCATCAGGAGTGGCGCCGTCACCCTGGAACCGGAGTTCTTCTTGCGCTGCTGTCGAGAAGGCGTCAGTCCTGGGTTCAGTCGCCGTCTTTGGAACGTCCGCCTTCGATGTGATGAGTTCATCCAAAGCCTCCTCAATGAAGCTCGCACTCTTTCTCCGACCCTCCACTTTGGCCATACGTGGCCATTTCCGGTTTTCCATCGCTTCCCATCCTCCTACTAATCCTCCTGCTCCTCCTCGAATTTCTCCTCTTCTTCCTTGTTCTGCGACCCATCCTTCTCTTCCGCCTGCTTCTCCTAAATCTCCGTTTTGCCTGAGCGACGTACTACGGCCGAGCAAGAGGCCCATGTAAGTCAGACACTGATCCGACTGGACTCTCCTGCCACGAATACCAGGTCCATGGCCTGATTCCCCGCTGAAGACTGGTTCCTCGCTCTTCATATCGACTCTGTGTGCTCGTTCCTCGTTCTTGACGCTGAGAAATTGCGCTGGTTCCCCTCTGGCAGTGAGTTCTTGTTGTTGGGCATTTACGGGGTGACGGCTGATCGAGTAGCGAGCCATTGTGAACGCGGCAATGCTTGAGTAGATTCGTTCCCGGTTAGATGTCGCCGCTAAAGCCGCCATTTTGGTGATCTCTCTCTGCCTTTGAACCTACAGCAAAAAAATCGTTGTCGTAATCGTAATTGTAAACTCGAAATTTCTAAAGGGCACAAGTTTGTTCACGAGAGTTGAGTGAAGTCATACATGCATACATACATAGATACATACATATATACATACATGCATACATACATACATGCATCCATACATACATACATGCATTCACACTTACATACATACACAACATACATATATAAACATACATGCACAAATACATACATACATACATACATATATATATACATACATACATTCACACATACGTACATACATACATACATACATACATAAACATACATGCACACATACATACAAACAACATACGTATATACATACATATACTGTATATGTATATATACACGCATGCATGCATTCATACACGCATACAAGATCATATATACATAACACATACATATATACATACATACATACACACACATACATACACACATCACAAAAATATTCAAATATACATACTCGTTTTCGTATGTAATATTATAAAACAAAATTTTAATACTTTAATGCTGCTGTTAATGCTGGCACTTAACAAATACGCCAAAAGATGTCAAGCCGCAATCAGATCAATATCCAGACAGTCACTCCATTAAGACACAGAGGCAACAGTTTTGTCTGGCTATGGGCCACAGTGGCAATCCACAATCACCAGATACTTTTGTGCAGGCGTGTAAAGAACGGGGAAACGTTCCTATAGCAGAGATGGCCTGAACTGGTCAAAGGGGATGTTGCCCTCTTCCCCCAAGGAAACTCTCACCCTGATTCTCCCTCTTCCCCTTATCTCTCTTTCCGCTGCAATTCCAAACACCATCCACCCTAGCCGTCTGCCTGACTTCTGGATCTCGACCTGGAACCGAACCCTTCCTGCTTATCGAAATTGTTTGACTGAACGCGCGTGAATAAGCCACTTACTTTTCGTAGGGCGCTGTAGAAATCTCGAGTTTACGATTACGATAATCACCAGAGACTCTTGAGCGAAAGCGTAAAGAATGGGGAAACCATAGTATCGGGTTCGAATCCGGACGTGGCCTCCCATCGTGTTAAACTCCTCCAGTTGTCTTTGGAACTCATTCCTACAGCAGAGATGACCTCACCTAGTCAAAGGTTAACTTACCCCTCGCCCCAAGTAAACTCTCTGACGGATCGTTCGATATCAACCCACGCCCTATACGTCGATATAACGACTCACGTAAGTCGTTAAACCTATTTCTGTCGGGTGATTTATGAAGTCACACTCAGTTAAGAGCCAACGGCTTGACTTTCCCAACACTGCTCAGCGTCAAAAGACTTGAGTCTTATCTGCAATGCAACTGCTTGTAGAAGTGTCAAGGAAGAAACACTGAGTCAGCGGACTATTCTTGTCTGCAATCCGCACGACAAATTCGCTGGGAACCAACGAGTTCAACAGAGCAGTAATAGAATTTCATATTAATGCCAGCGAGGCTGTTTTAAAGTTGCAAGCAATAGCGCTGCAAGACAGAATAATTTATATTGGCGTATTTGTTAAGTGCCGGCATTAACAGCAGCATTGAAATATTAAAATCTTGTTATATAATATTACATACGAGTTCATTTATGTATACACGTATGCATTTGTGTGTATGTGTGTATGCGTGTATGTATACATATACAGTATATGTATGTATTTGTGTGCGTATGTATTTACGTATATATGTATGTAAGATATGTATGTTGTGTGTATGTATGTGCATGTTAGTATGTATGTGTGTATGTATTTATGTATATATATGTATGTATATATGTACGTGTCTTTGTATGTACGTACGTATCTGTATGTTTGTTTGCATATGTATGTATGTGTATGCACGCATGTGTGTATGTGTGCATGTATGTATGTATGCATGTATGTAGGTATGTAGGTGTATGCATGCATGACGTACGAATGTATGTATGCATGTATCTAATTATGTATGTATGTATGTATGAATTAATGCATGTATGTGTATGTATGTAGGTGTATGTATGATGTATGTATGTATGCATGTATGTATGTATGTAAGTATATATGTATATATGCATGTATGTATGCATGTATGCATGTATGTATGTATGCATGTATGTATGTATGCATCTATCTATGTATGTATGCGCCGTATGTATTCAAACATGTATTTGTGTATGTATCTATATAGGTATCTAGATATTTACTTCTGAGTGCATCTCGAAGCGGCCAACAAACGGTTTATGTCATCGAGAGAGGTGCGAACTAAGATAAGCTGATAATGCTTCTTAAGCCGAAGAGATCCTCCAACTTCGAAACCACGTTTCTAAGAAGTTTCTACAGAGTTGCTAAAACAATCGTGCTACCTTTACCCCTTGACCTTCAACCTAACCTTACCTTGACCTTGCATTAAGATGCCATGACTATTCCTGCGTCATTTACCTAACCCTAACCCTTCCGACCGGTTCAACTTCGAGCAACTGTTGATTAATGCAGTCTGTATTACTAGATTAAATTAGATTTAATTACATAAATTTTGCAATTAAGATTACGATTACGATTAAGCATATACACTGTGTCCGGAAAAATTCCAAGGCTTTACGGTAAATATGAAAATAATTAGTAAACATTAATCGATTTTTAAAATTCCAAAAACAGTTTAATCCTGAAATATATAATTACCAACAAAATTCTTTGTAATTTATTAACGGCCCCCGTTTAAAATTACGTCACAGTGACGTATTTGAATTTTATATTTTGTAAAGAAAGTTGCTAGAAAAATGGCGTTCAGCGAGGAAGACAAAATTGTTATAAAATTTTTACGCCAAAACAACAATTATGGTGCAAATAATATTTCAGGATTAAACTGTTTTTGGAATTTTAAAAATCGATTAATGTTTACTAATTATTTTCATATTTACCGTAAAGCCTTGGAATTTTTCCGGACACAGTGTAATGTAGTAGATTATGCGAAGATTATATGCTACTATTGTATAGTAAAAGTGTATCCTAAAACATCAACATATTTCGTTTTATATCTTACACAGGATCTCTACTGAGTAGTTGTCTCGAAGAGCCGCTACATAAATTTTGCAACTAAGATTACAAATACGATTAAGCACATAATGTAGTATAACTGGCATTTATATAGCGCCGTCTAAGTACCTTTCGAAGGCTCTGTAACAACTTACAACTTAATAAGACATTGCATAACTTACGGATGTAAAGTAAAAGTAGAGAATTGCAATTTGAGGGCACGATAGCCTAATGGAGAGAGTGCTCGGCTTGTAACGCGGAGAGTACGGGTTCGAACCTTTCCTGAGACGGTTACAGTATAAGGACCTTGCGCAAGTCCTTCACTCACAACAGCTCGGCGCCATCGATTGATGCTTAGTCATTAGATAGTGGCGCCTAATAAATGCAGAAATAATAATAATAATAAACCTAAGATATCATCAACATATCGCGGTCTGATAATCGCGGAATCACTTCTCATGAGACAATCACTCATTTATTATCCTATCTATCATTCGACAGCTGTTCTCAGAGACTTTACGAATGTTTGGCTGAAGCGCAGATAAGGCGTCAACAATTCTCATGGGTTTCAACGACAGTTGACCGAGTTCAAAACGATGGTGGGCCACACCAGGATTCGAACCCGATAATAACGACGTAGTATTCTACCTCTAAGCAAACAACAAATACATTGATATGGAGCATATAGACACTATGTAAATGCCTTCAAACTTACATCCATGCATACATTCATACATACATACATACACACTTAAATCATACATACATACATACATCATACATACATCATACATACATAAATCATGAATACATTCATACATACATACATACATACATACATACATAAATCAAACATACATACATACATGCATACATACATACATCATACATATAAACATAATACATACATACATACACACATATATACATACATACATACATACATACATAGATGCATGCATACATACATACACACATACATACAGACATACATACAGACATACATACATGCATACATACATACACAAATACATACATAAATACATGCATACATACATACATACATACATCATACATGCATACATATACACATCATACATATACACACATACATACATACACACATCATACATACATACATACATATACACAGCATACATATACACACATACATACATGCACACATGCATACACACATACATACACACATCATACATACATACATACATACATATACACACAAACGTACATACATACATACACACATACATACATACATTCATACATACATACATACATACATACATACCTAGTAGATGCCTTTTCATAAGAGCTGATATAGTCGAGTGTCATTCAATTCAGTTTTCTAACGACCTTTCTCTTATTAATGCGAGGTACAAAGAATACGAATCTCCTCATAACACTTGCTTCACAACTGCATGCTTCTCAACACGTCAACGCCTACCAAAGCTGTCTTTCTGTTCGTATGTGTGTGTCTGCCTGCTTGTCCTGCTGCCTCTTAGCCGCTGCCTGTTCTCCGAAGTCCATAAAAGCCGTTTATGAATGACGGCTATTTATAGCAGTCGGGGATTTTCCATCTGCTGCTTCGCCCTACTTCCTCAGACAGGATACGTGTATGGAAAAGGCGCCAATTTCCAGCAAGTGCGCGCTGGAGTAATGAAGTGTAATGTAAGGAGTCTAGAAAGACGTTTAGGTAATGTAATTTACGTGAGGTTAGTGACGGATTGCAGATTGTTATGCAGACGAACGGTTGGCAAGCTATCGATCAAGGAAGTTGGTTCTTCTGCGGCTAAGTTACAAAGGTTCACAGAAAGTGTCTAGCAGCACAGCACGGCGAGTGTGGCCACTTACTTTTTCTATAGGCAGATGCATCAAAATGCATGCATTCATACAATTAAATAAAATGCAACAACGCATGCATGCAGGAAGGCACGCCAAGCATGCATGAATAGTAATCGTAATCGTAAACTCGAGATTTCTACAGCGCCAAACGAAAGCTAAGTCGTGGGAACCAGCTTATTCACAGGCGCTCAGTCAAAAGAAAATCAATAACGATTACGAACACGTTCTAGTCATTACTCCATTCGTTCATTCATCCACCCATCCATCCATCCATCCATATATCCCTCCATCCATCCATCCATCCATCCATTCGTCATTCCACCAATTCCTCGCCATCTTGTGAGCGACTGAGTCGCCGAGTGCTTTAGAGTCCTCCAATTCCGGCGGGGGTGCGCCATCTAGGCTGAACACGTCATCATGCGCGAGGTCTTCTACATTTCATCCTTCACCCACCCAACAGCAGACCTTTTGGATTTGGCAAAACTACCTCTGCTCTTGACCGACATTGCTCTTCTTACTTACAACACAGATACAGTTTACAGAAGGGTCAATTATTCAGTCAAATAACTTCTATAGCGCCTCATATCTAGTATTTGTTTACAGCTGGACAGTTATTCAGTCAAATAACTTCTACAGCGCCTCATATTTACCATGTGTTTACAGCTGGAACATTTATTCAGTCAAATAACTTCTATAGCGCCTCATCTCTACCACGTGTTTATCTTCAGGCCCTGGCTTCCGCAATAGAGGCAGCTTTCAAACCACGTGACTAAGCATTGTGGTGAGAAAATCGTCCATAAAACTAGTTCTGTGTTTACTCTCGGCGACCCCTTTTAAACTAATCAATAACAACTGGTTGCTAATTGATCGTCAACACATCGAAAACAAACAAAGGCAATTCCATAAAGGAACTTCATAGAGGCGGATGAAAGTGGTTAAGCGAGGGTCACGTGGTCGGCTTCAGGGATCCTGATTGGTTGGCTACGTCGCCGGCGGCCTCTGGCGCGTGGGGTGAGAGTTCAATTGAAGAAGTTATTTATTGCTCGTCGTCAGGCATTTCGACCAATCAGATCGCGTCAAACGATCGGTCCACTTCCGTTTTCTGCCGCGGCGAAATCGAAACCAATAACAAGACAGATGTTTATGCGAGAGTTAGATAGTGCAACAGTACACACACACACAAACACACACATACACACACATACACACATATACACCCATATACACACACATACACACATACGCGCACACACATACACACATATACATACTCACATACACACATACACAGAGAGAGACACACACATGCACACATGGATATAAATATGTATATATCCAAATAAACACACACACATATATATATACACACACACAAGCACGCACACACATATATCTATGCATACACGCATGTATATGTATATATATCTATATATGTATATATGCACACACGCACGCATATATATGCATATATATATATATATATGTGCACACGCACGTTCTCACGTAGATATATGTAGATATATTCACACACATACACGCACATATGCACACACACGCCAACACACACACACATATATAATATATATATATAGGCACACACACGCGCACATGTTATGTGAGAGTTAAGCAATAATCATCATGTATTGATAAAACACATGTGCGAGTGACGTCATCAGCGCAGACGTTGCAGGATGAGTAAAGTTCTGCGAAAGACGACGAAAGGGGAAAACCAGAATCAGCGATTTGCTTACTTATGCAAATATAAGCAAACGACGCATCAGTTATGCATGAGTCATGAATATATGATGTCGTAAATTTAATTTGAATATTTATTGCAGTTATGCTGTATAGGGAATATGCATGCGCATATGTGTTTATGTATGCAGTACACATTATGTATATATGTATGTATGTATGTATGTAGTATACATTATGCATGTATGTATGTATGTATACATGCATGTAGTATACATATTGTATGTATGTATGTATGTTTGTATGTATGTATTTATGTATGCATGCATGCAGTACACATATTGTATATATGTATGTATGTATGTATGTATGTATACATGCATGTAGTATACATATTGTATGTATGTATGTATGTATGCATGCATGCATGTATGTATGTATGTAGTATACATTATGTATACATGTATGTATGTATGTATGCATGCATGTAGTAAACATTATGTATGTATATATGTATGCATGCATGTATGTATATATGTATGCATGTGTGTGTGGATGTAGGCATATACTCATGCATGTGTGCATATGTATGTATTTATGTATGTAAGTATGTAGGTAGGTATGCATGCATACATGCATCTATGTACTATGTATGTATAAAGGTATGTATGTATAAAGGTATGTATGTATAAAGGTATGTACGTATGCATGCACGTATGTATTATTCATGTATTTATGTATATGTATGTATGTATGTATGCATTCTTGTGTTTATGTACGTATGGTGGTGAAGGATCTCGCCCGATTAATTCGTTGAAAAATGAGCAGAGTAGAGGCCCTACGGTTGCTATAGAAAAACGTGTACATTTACATTTTATTTAAAAAGCGTCAACAATCCAGTCATCATGCTGACCTCATGCACCCATCGAAGCCACCATACACTCTTTGAGTACCACAGCAGATAACCGCATGGGTTGTTCTTCGTTGCCTAAAACGACTGATGTTTGTTCAACGCGAGGAATTTGTTATCGGTGATTGCGTGGGTGTTGCAACTGTGGACCCATGAGGGTCAAATATGTTTCACCTCTTTGCGGTGGCCTATAACGGCCAACAAATTTATACAATGCATTTTTGGGAACACTTAAAAGCTTTTTCTGGAAACGTCGGCTGATAGATGATTGAATTAGTGTTTAATCTGTGAAGGAAAACGAAAGTGAAAGTGAACGCGGCTGACGATGCCAAAGACTTTTCCTTAAAAGAAAACAAAAGGACACTCAAAGAACGCATCAATAGGCAGAGACACATACAGACAGACAGACGGAGGATAGACAGACAAAGATGACAGAAAGGCAGACGGATGGACAGACAGACAAACAGACAGGTAGGCAGACAGACAGATAGACAAACAGATAGACATACGGACGGACGGACGGACGTAGCTTCAGAAAGACAGACAGACAGACAGATAGAAAGACAGACAGACTAATAGAAACGCAGAAAGACACATAGAAATACAAAGAGGCAGACTGGCAGACGGATAGGCAAGCAGGCGGACGGACTGGAGGATAAAGATACAGAGAGACAGATAGACAAACAGACAGATAAACAGAAGATAAACAGACAGACAGACAGAAGCAGAGACGAATATAGAAACAGAGACACATACGAAGCAAGAGGCTAAAGAGGACAAAGAAAGAAACATGCACGCATACATAGACATACAGGTAACAAGACAGCGACCGACAGAGACACATACATAGACACAGAATGTAAAAACAGAGACAGAGGCACACAGTAAAAGAGACAGAACCAGACGGACGATAACAGACCGACAGACAGACAAAGACAAAGACAGACAGACAGACAAAGACAAAGACAGACAGACATACACAGACAGACACAGAGCGTCAGACACATAGACAGATAGATACAGACGGACAGGCGTGGAGGAGGTACTTCACAAGAATAGAGAACAGATGCGTCGAAAACTTATTTGTTTTTAGGTGAAGGATTTTCTGGAAAACCATCAGAGAGAGAGACAGACAGACAGACAGACAGACAGACAGATAGAGAGAGAGAGACGGACAGACAGAGACAGACAGAGTGTACATAAATCTTCAAATAATTAGACCCTCCCATCCTCTTGTTGGCCCACTTCTGACGTAGTCCGGATGGCCCACTTTCGCTAATCAGAAGACAGGACGGAAGAGAGGAAGTGAGGGGGAAATGGAGGTTGATACTTTGTGCATTAGACACAGGCGCTATAGAAGTTATTAATTAAGAAGGGCGCTATAGACGCAGAGAAGGAATGACGGAAGAAGCGAGAGAATCAGGGAAGAGAGAAAAAGAGAGAAGAAGGAGAGAGGGATGGCTGACCTTTCTAGATCTGTTAGCCGCCCTTATGACCTTCTTGAAAGGTTATTATTCCTATCCCTTACAGAAACTAACAATTATTGACCTAAATATGACCCTTAACATCAAAATATGACATCATGGCCTTTTTTAACGCTCAGATCAGAAATCAGCACCCAATAAATAATAAAAGGCAGCTAGTGTACAGTAGTTCATGCTAAAAACCTCGTTGATAGATGTTATTAAATCATAATTTTTATTAATTTTTCCCAAAACATCCACGTCACGGTCAGTTGCAGGTTCGAGATCGCGTTCGCTGCTGCCGACGAGGCGACGTCTGTTGAGAACTTCGGCTGACCTCTCGGACAAGGTCAGTTCAAGATCATCATAAGGTCAGCTCAAGGTCACGGTCGGGTCATTGAGGTCAGAGTTCGACTTCGCACAGGACTTTGAAGCCGACGTTGACGTCACACCGCGCGTCATCCCATTTTAAGTAACTGCAAACGCATGACAGAACGTTCAACGCAAATGATATAGCGCCTTCGAAGTGGGCGTCTGAGTCATACTGTAGAAATTTATGTAACGCTTCTTGCAGAAGAAAGTGAGCAAAAACGCTATATAAATTTTGTAATATTCATATTCAACTGTACAGTTACAGCTAATATAGGCTAAGTACCGGTAAGCTGTATTGGCTCTCAGAGATTTATATCTCGGGCTAGTACGGTCCGTTCACGGGGACCTTAAATGGCGTGGCACCCATTCAAACGGGCAGCGGTGGTGAAGGATCTCACCCGATAAATTCATTGCAAAATGAGCAGGGTCGAGGCCATACGGTCGCTATATAAAACCTATACATTTACATTTACATTTTAGTGCCTATGTCTCTCCATCGAACTGTTAAGTTTTTTAGAACTGTTTAAGATATAGCTTCTTCTGGTAACATAGCATAGCATAGCATAACATAACACAAAACAAATATAAACAAACAAACAGAACAACATAACGTAGCCTAACACAACATAACATAACCTAAGATAACATAACATCACCTAACCTAACCTAACATAACCTAACTTAAGATAACATAACATAACCTAACATAACCTAAACCTAACATAACATAACCTAACATCACCTAACCTAACATAGCATAACATAGCGTAACATAACATAACATAACCTAAACCTAACATAACATAACAGAACATACATAACATAAATGAAGATTTATAAAGCACAACTTCAAGAACAGACTCAGCAGCGCTGCCGACCAGTCAGAAAAGACTCAGTCAACACAGGACAGATTTCAAGTTCTTGCGGAACAAGGAAGGTGACAGACTGATTAGCTCATTTCTAGTCTTGCAAGGAAGGTTGTTCCCGGATGCAGGACCAACGAAGGCAAATTTTCCATGGTGGGCAGTAGAGGACCAAGCCCCAGGGACGACAAAGGCTCCGTGAGCAGCCCAACGGAGGAAGCTACGACCCGGAATCGTAATCGTAATTCCGAGATTTCTACAGCGCCCAACGAAAGCCACGTCACGAGGATCAGCTTATTCACAGGCGCTCAGTCAAAACTATATCGATAGGTAAAAGGGTTCGGCTCCAGGTCAAGATCCAAGAGTCAGGCAGAGAGACAGCGTGGCAGCTACGGTGGGTGGTGTTTGGGATTGGAGCGGAAAGAGAGATAAGAGGAAGAAGGGGAATCAGGATAGGATCGGTGAAAGAGGAATGTTTTGAGCTTTGAGTGAAAGGCCGACGCAGAAATTGCAAGCGGTGGAGCATGGATGAGTTTGTATAATGGGTCAAATAACTGGAAAAGATGAGGCAGAGGTACAAAAAGACCTCAGATAGGAGAGGGCAGTTGCCACCAAACTATCTCGCATAAAGATTAGAATGGTAGCCGGTTCCAGTGTTCCACTATCCTCTCGTGTATTGTACGTTTACATTTATCGTGCCGTAAATTTTTCTAATTTTTGGAAATATTTAAAGACCTCAAAAGTCAACAGAACGACTTCAACGGAGATTCTCTGTTGAGAAACTTACAAAAGTGTATCACAAGAAACAATATTTACCTTTTTTATTGAACAATAAAAAAGGTAAATACACAAGATGCCCGGGCCAATGTTCAATCGCATTGTCATCCGCTGAGACGCCTGGTCTCTTGTACCAACAGGGGTGTCAATATTTTTAACGAGTAAGTCATGCATTTTAACACACACATGCGAACATGCACACACATACACACACATACACACACGCAAAATACACACACACGCACACCTATACACACACAAACACACACGCGCCTCTGAGGAGTTTACCTCGAAGTGGCGCTTTATAAATTTTTGATTACATTACGTTACACATACACACGCTCACCTACACACTCACGCATATTCACACACACACATACACACGCACGCACGCAGGCATTTACACACACACACACCTATTCACACACACATACACACACATACACACGCACACACACGCACGCATGCACAAATGCATTATAAATAAATAAATAAATAAATAAATATATGTATATATATATACACACGAGAGTATGTGTGTTTATATTAGGTCTATGTAATGTAAACAGTTTCATGGCTAACCTCGATTCCGGGGATTTTTCTTGGTGCGACAACACAAGGCATTCCTCCGGACTGAACTGACTAAACAACAACAACAACAACAGCGACAACATGTAAAAACTGCAGGTACCAGGTTGTACATCCTAATGAACAACGCAGGTGTTGCAACCAATAGGCGCCACCTAGTGAATACAGAGGAAGAAAATGACGACGAAGGTGACGATGATGATGATGACGACGACGACGATGACGATGATGATGATGACTAAGAAGATGAAGTACAAGGAGAAGAAGAAGCAGAAGAACAAGCAGAATTAGAGAGTCAGCCACGGAAGTGAAGTGTTAGCCACTTCATTTTCTTAGCCTCGGCACATGACAACAAATGACCAGTCATACACACACACACACACATACATATATACATACATACATACAAACATACATACATACATTCATACATACACACATACATACATACACACATACATACATACATATATACATACATATATACACACATATATACATACATACATACATACACACATACACACACATACACACATACACACATACATATATACATACATACATACAAACATACATACATACATTCATACATACACACATACATACACACATATATACATACACACACATACACACATACATATATACACACATACACACACATACACGCATACATATATACATACATACATACACAGACAGACATACTCGTCGGGTTTTCCAGGCATGAAGGCGGAGAATCCAGAGACAGTGGAAACAGTCCGACCATAGGCATCGATCCATTTCCACTGGTCGAGCATACAGGTTCCCGGATGACTTCCCCGTGACCTCCGTGCCCCCACCTAGAATCCAGTAATCGCCGCCCGATCAACCTGACCTAGAAAGTGCATAAGGTCATCGAAAAATGCTTAGACTAAAGTAACACTTATAAACATACATAGATTAATGCATTACATGCATACATACATACTGAAATGAAGTATACTTTCTTCATCTCATATATATCTGTAAACACACGCACGCACACACACACGCACACACGCACACCTACACACACCTACACACATACATCCGCACACACTTACACACATCCACACACACAGACATGCGCGCACACACGCACAGATCCACACACACACGCACGCACACATCCACAGACACACACACACATCCACAGAGACACACACACACACACGCACACACACGCACATATCCACACACACACACACGCACACATCCACACACACACGCACACCCACTTACACACACACCCACACGCACGCACACACACGCACACACTGGCGGGTATTCAAAGAAAAGTTACACGCCTAGAGCGTACTCATGTCGATTCAAAGTTTCCTTTTATCAGGTCCTAGCCCGACTCCCATTCCTCTTCTTTTCTCTCTCCACTCCAGTTCCAAATACCACATCCACCGTAGCCGTCCAACTGCCTGAGCTTTGAATCTCGATTTGAAATCGAACCTGACTATACCCGCCTCACCGATTTAGTTTTCGACTGAGCGCCTGTGAATAATTAATCTAATCAATAAAATAATCTAATTAATTTAATTAAAAGATTAAATAAATTAATTTAAGTAATTTGATTAATAGACAGAAGTATTAAGTGTTTGACGACATCATGTGGCTGCCAGGGCCGTTAACATCTACAGTAGTTGGTGCACGAAAGAACTAATTGCTAGCACTAGCGCTATTGATGAATATAAAGCGGCGATGGGTAGCGATTTTAAGGTGTCTAAATACAGTATTTACATCGTATAGTTGCCAGGACAGTTTACATTGACCTTCCTTATACTAGATTTCTTAAACCTATTTTTGACAGATCGTCAATTTTAATAATAATAATAATAATAATAATAATAATAATAGTGGTAGTAGTGGTAGTAGTAGTAGTGGTAGTAGTAGTAGTGGTAGTAGTATTCAGATTTTACATCACGTGGGAGTTGACTTCGACCCTACATAACTTTGCATGAAATTGGGATGAAACCCATCCAGTGATTAATAGTTTTCAAGGCCGTTAACGCCAATCTGAGGTTACCTTAAAAGGTTTTTCAAATTGAAGCTTTTAGATTTCCGAGTATCAACCTTCGATTAGTATTAGTTTCCAATGTTTAACGACATCTTATGGCATCAAAGGCCGTTGCCGTAGCCCTCCTCCTTTATCCATGCTTGGGACTGGCACTACCCCATACAAGGCAGTGGCGGAGTTTAAAATATCACAACGTCGGTGGAATATGTATTATAGCGTCAGTGGAAGCGTCTTAAAGGTGTCTAAATGTAGCATCGTTTCATTCAGTCTTTAAAATCTTGTGCCTGATAAGGCCATTCACTAGACCTAGGTAGTTTGCCGCATATTGAAATGTCACCGAAAACGACAGTAACTGAACGCTGTTGACGAATGCTATATAACGTCGGTGGACATCGTTTAAAAGGTGTCTAACGAAAACACTCCATCGTTCAACGACGTCTTGTGGTGTTAGGGTCAATCGTAATCGTAATCTCGAGATTTCTACAGCGCCCAACGAAAGCTAAGTCGCGGGAAGCAGCTTATTCACAGGCGCTCAGTCAAAACAAAATAGATCGGCAAGAGGGTTCGGTTCCAGGTCAAGATCCAGGAGGCTGGCAGTCAATGACGTCGACTTTTGCTAATCCTATAACTGTAATAATGAACTGCGATTGCCTTTGATGTGTGTAATCGTAATCGTAATCGTAATCTCGAGATTTCTACAGCGCTCAACGAAAGCTAAGTTGCGGGAACCAGCTTATTCACAGGCGCTCAGTCAAAACAAAATCGATAGGCAAAAGGGTCAAGATCCAGGAGTCAGGCACTCAGACAGTCGGACGGCTACGGTGGATGATGTTTGAAATTGAAGCGAGAAGAGAGATAAGAGGAAGAGGAAGAATCAGGATAAGATTTCTGGAAAAGAAGTGTGTGCATGTATGTGTGCGTGTGTGGGGGTTGCCGTTTAACGACGCTGTGTCATAACAAAAATGATTAGCGTCGTCCTCCTCCTTTCTACGGTTTCACTGGGACTGGCATCACCCATAAAACTACACTTTAGCCTTCGATTATTAGTAGTAGTTCCTCAGTTTAACGACAGCTTATGGCATGAAAGGCCGTTGCCGTCGCCCTCCTCCTTTATCAAGGCTTGGGACTGGCACTACCCCAAACAAGGCAGTGGCGGAGTTTCTGAGTTATTCACACGCGGCCTTATAATCTACCTGAGTTATTTACACGCGGCTGATAAATATATAGCGTTTGCCAAAAACATTTTTAAGGTGTCTAAATCTATGTATTGCACGATCCAGTATCTAACGACATCTTGTGGCTGCCACGGCCATTAACAGCGACCTTACACTGTACGTAGCAGAATCTTTAACAACCGTGTAAATAAACGCCTTTTATATATAGCTTGTGTTGAAAGCGTTTTAAAGGTGTTTTAATGAAGCATTGTACTCTCCACTATCTAACGACATCTTCTGGCTGTCCTGGCCTGTAAAGTCGACCTATTTATATACAGCCCTGTTGTAATAATAGATACAGAACGAACGGACCTTTGAAGCTAAGGAGGCGAGTGATGTAGTCTTCGAGAAAGATTTGCTCCCTCATGGAATTTACGTGCACCAGATGACCCCCTTTTCGGCGACAAAGTTCCTGCGATGCCATGAACGTGTCAGACACAAAAAATGCTTTGTATTTAGATCCTCCTCCTCCTCCATTTCCGCTTCCTCTTCCGTCTCCGTCTCGTTCTCCTCTTATTTCCGTGAAGTTCAACCAATCGTCGCCAGTCGTATCTAGATGACAAGATAATTTAATTTGCTAATTTTTAACCCGAGATAGGAAATAAAAAATTGGCTAAGAGTGTAGGACGACACGGCGGTCTAACAGTAGCGCGTTTTGCCTGTAGCCTAACGTTTGTAGGTTCGAGTCTGCTGCGCTTACTCCGTGTAACGACCCTGAACAAGTTGTTGGCGCACACTCGATTCTAGAGAGAGAGAGACAGACAGAGAGAGACAGACAGACAGACAGACAGACAGAAAGCGAGAGGGACAGAGACAAAGAGAGACAAAAACAGAAACAGAAAGAGAGAGAGACATCGACAGAGACACACAGAGAAAGAGACAGACAGACAGACAGAGACAGACAGAGACAGACAGACAAAGACAGAGAGAGAAAACCACTATCTATAGCAAGCTTACGATTACGATTACAATTACCTTACGCAATTGTTACACCTTGGCCAGTGCTCTCATCTGTTACCACAGGAAGTGCATCAGACAGAAGCGGTAGGCCTTATTTCTCCGAAGAACCGCAAGTTCAAAGGTCGAGCCGCCAGCAGCCTACCTTGAATAATCGTTTTCGGCTAGCACCAAAGAGGTCGGTCTTAATTAGCGATATTGGGCTGATGCTCTTCAGCTGATTAAATAACGGTACACATTAGCCAGCTGAGCTTTTAGACAGTCCACGCAAATTTAAGAGCAGTGAAAGCAGAAAAGGAACAGCTTAAGCACGGGGAGAGAAAGACTGAAAGCCATGGAAAGTCAGGCTGTAGAGCAGTCCCACAAAAGAGCTATAATAACTATGTATTAAGTCCACATATAAAACTATATGTAATATCAGTGGTTTTTTCAGACGGAACGCTCCGGAACGGCGTTCCGGTACCATTTTTTCGGCTAATAAAAATAATTTAGTTTTTAATAAAAGAATTGTGTTACTAAGTTATTTTTAATTATATAATATGATGTAACTTGCTTTAATTCAATTTCAGTGTTTACAACTTTACACTGTTTTCAGTGTTTATTGATTGATAAAAATAATTAAATTTTAGCGCAAAATTCCATAACTGTTCAGTTCCGGAACCTTTTTTCTAGAAAAAAGCACTGTGTAATATGCATCATAAACAGGTTTTTCGCAGTAATCTAGACCTGTAAATAAGAGATTTTTAATTGGGGAATATATACAGACACGGGCTAAATAAATTTGGGCTAAATAAACCTGAGCGTTAACAATTGGTACTAGTTTTATACGGCCTGTAAATCGATGCCTACGTTACTTCGGGCTCGATAAGGACAAACGAGGGCCTATATTTCCATGCAACTGGCGTCCTTGTTTACTAAGAGGCCTTTCATTGACTTTAGGCCTACACCAAGGAAATAGAAACAATCTTACAGACCATTATAGCCTACAGCACACAATGGAAACAATCTTACAGACCATTATATCCTACAGCACACAATGGAAACAATCTTACAGATCTTTAAGCCTATAGCACGCAATGGAAACAATCTTACAGACCTTTATAGCCTATAGCACGCAATGGAAACAATCTTACAGACCTTTAAGCCTATAGCACGCAATGGAAACAATCTTACAGACCTTTATAGCCTATAGCACGCAATGGAAACAATCTTACAGACCTTTATAGCCTATAGCACGCAATGGAAACAATCTTACAGACCTTTATAGCCTATAGCACGCAATGGAAACAATCTTACAGACCTTTATAGCCTATAGCACGCAATGGAAACAATCTTACAGACCTTTATAGCCTATAGCACGCAATGGAAACAATCTTACAGACCTTTATAGCCTATAGCACGCAATGGAAACAATCTTACAGACCTTTATAGCCTATAGCACGCAATGGAAACAATCTTACAGACCTTTATAGCCTATAGCACGCAATGGAAACAATCTTACAGACCTTTATAGCCTATAGCACGCAATGGAAACAATCTTACAGACCATTATAGCTTACATATAATGAAGGATGAAAGATACACGTGTCTTACCATTCGCTGGAGTGCGCCCATTTTCCAGCGGACCCCTATCCGTTTTGTTACAGTCAGCAACAAGTTGAGAAGGATGGGGCGAAGTGGAAGGAGTTTGTGGAAGACTTGGTTGAGGATGGATTGGAGAAAAACGAGGACGAGGACAGGGAGAAGGAGCAGAAGGAGAAGGAGAAGGAGCAGAAGGAAGAGAATGAGAAAGAGGAGGAGGCGGAGGAGGCGGAGGAGGAGGATGGGAAGGAGGATGGGAAGGAGAAGGAGCAGGGGAAGGAGGAGGTGGAGATAGAGAAGGAGAATGCCATGCTTCGCTGTCACAGTTTCCATTCACTCCACTGGGACACGCTCGAGTCTCTGAAATGACCAAACATTGAATTCAAGTATCTAATCTAATCTAATCTAAATATAATCTTGACTGGTTCTGTATGAAAAATTGTGATTCGAAATGCGGCGGCTTTGCTCAGAAAAGATATTCGACTGATGTCGTGTGCGTTGTGATTACAGCGCTATAGAATTTTCCGGGTTACAATAGATACAGATTTACAGGTTTCAGTTGATTAGATTGTGAATTAGATTAGGCTAGGATTATATCAGATATAAGTTCAAATTGGCTAGATTTAGGTTATGATTAGGCTAGAAGTGGGCTAGAATTAGGTTAGGACTAGACTGTAATTGGGTTAGAATTAGGCTTTGATTAGACTGGAATTAGGTTATGATTAGGCTAGAACTGGAATAAAATTAGGTTATGATTAACTACAACTGAGATAGAATTAGGTCATGATTAGACTAGAACTGAGATAGAATTAGGTCATGATTAGGCTAGAACTGACATAGAATTAGGTCATGATTAGGCTAGAACTGAGATAGGATTAGGCTAAAGTGGGACAAAATTAGGTTATGATTAGGCTAGAAGTGGGATAGAATTAGGTTATGATTTGGCTAGAACTGGGATAGAATTAGGTAAGGATTAGGCCAGAAAATAGGTTAGGATTAGATTAAAATTAGACTCGGCTTATGTTAGGTTTAGGTTAGATTTGCGTATGTCGGTCCCACCTGCCAAACAAGTACCACCACCACCACCACCACCACCACCACCACCACCACCACCACCACCACCACCACCACTACCAGTCTCTCTCGAGATCTGCGACTCGAGCTCCTCTCTCTCTCTTCCCCTCTCAGTGTTCCGCAGGCACCTGAAGACTGTACTGCTTAACAGTGATTTTACTTGTTCGGGTCGGGAGCGCCCCTGTTGAGTTTATTCTCGAAAAGGCGCTTTATAAATCTCAAATTACAATTACAATTAGATAAAAAAGATTTGATCGATGCTGGCCTTCAAGTCGAGGCGGCGTCCAAGTGAGCAGAACGACTCCTAGTAGAACACCACCCAGCGCTATCGCCAGACCAAGAACCAGGCACAAGATGGTCACCAACCTCTTCGCTTTCCTCCTCCTCTTCCGCAAGACACCCGCCTCCCTTGCCATGCCACTCCCCGCCACTCCCATCGGCACGCAGTCCAACCACCCCGGCCCAAGGAGGGGAGGATGGCCTCTTCCCTTCGTCAGCAGAGGCCTAAAAGTCAGCAAATCGGCCGGGGAGCACGTCCGACGTTTGTGCCCGGCCGACCAAACGCCCCCTGAGAGCGCTAATCTGGGTGGCCCCTTGTTTTCCCCGCTGGTGAGCCCTAGGTTGACCCCCGTCCAGGGCAAACCGTCCCCGTTCGTGGGGTGTCCACCCGTCAAGGAAACTGGACTGAACAGGTGATGTTGGTAGCGGTGGTGGAAGTGGTTGGATGAAGAATACGACGACTTCTGTCGGATGCTGGGTGGAAGATCGACGTTGAACTCGACGAGTTCTTGTCCTTGACCTTTTGCTGACCCGCAGAGGTCACTGCGGAGCTTGATCATCGATTGGCACTCAGTTCGTCTTAATACACTGCTGTATATTAATAATAATTAATAATGCAACAACAACGATGATAATGACGACGACGACGATGATGAAGCTTCCTCAGAATCGTTGTCCTGTGGATTGAATGATCTTTTGTCTGCCCATACAATAACAGCAACCCGATGAAGGAATCATTATTAATAACCCATTGTTTCAACAAGCCGTTCTCCCATTTCTTTTAACAATAGAATACAATACAAATGAAATAAGGCAATGCTCTTACAACTGTTCAGAAGTGTACATCGAAGCCCAGCTCTCCCCTTCTTCCTCTTACCCCTCTTTCCGCTCCAACCCCAAACATCACCCACCGTAGCTGCCACGCTGTCTCTCTGCCTGACTCTTGGATCTTGAGCTGGAATCGAACCCTATTGCCTATCGATTTTGTTTTGACGAAGCGCCGGTGAATAAACCGGTCCCCGTGACGTGACTTTCGTTGGGCGCTGTAGAAATCTCGGGATTACGATTACGTCTAAGAACTGGTGTAATGTAAGTCAGAATCGCAGCTGTATGCATTGCACAGTATCGTAATCGTGGCAGCTACAGTGGGTGATGTTTGGGGTTATGTTCTGAACATAATGCACCGTATTGGTTCCCGTCATCTGCTGTTTCTCGTCTGCTGGCAACCGAATCCTGCTTAACACGGTATCTCTCGACTACTCCACCGCTTGCAATTTCTGCTTCGGCCTTTCAGTCAAAACTGAAAACATTCCTCTTTCACAGATCCTATCCTGACACCCCTTCTTCCTCTTATATCTCTCTCCTCTCCAACCCCAAACACCACCCCATAACTACCACGCTGTCTCTCCGTCTGACTTTTGGATCTTGACCTGGAACCGAACCCTTTTGCCTATCGATTTTGTTTTGACTGAGCGCCTGTGAATAAGCTGGTCCCGCTACTCAGCTTTCGTTGGGCGCTGTAGACATTTCGGATTACGATTACTCCATCGCTTGTTTACAAGCAGCAGCCCGCGCTTAGATGTAAGTAGCGCTTTAGAAGTTAAGAGTTTATGATTATTAGTAATTAGAAACTTCTAATGCACCGGTGATAACCACTTACCTTGATCAGCAACGGTCCTTGTGCCCCTGTGTAGTCGTACGTATGTGATGTTTGCATATTCTTCCTTTTCTCCTGCTCTCTTTCCGGTTCAATTCCAAACACCATCCACCGTAGCCGTCTGACAGCCTGCCTGCAGGATCTCGACCTGGAATTGAGCCCTTCCTGCCTATCGATTTTGTTTTGATTGAGCGCCTGTGAATAAGCTGGTTCCCGCCACATAGCTTTCGTTGGGCGCTGTAGAAATTTCGACATTACGATTACGTATGTATGTATGTATGTATGTATGTATGTATGTATGCAGGTATATATATGTATGCATGTACGAATGTATGTATGTGTATGTATATGTGTATGTATATTTGTGTGTATGTATGTATGAATGTATGTATGTATATGTATGTATGTATATATGTATGAATGTTAATTTATGTATGTAGGTATGTATGTACCCATGTAAGTACGCATATATGTATGTAACATTCATACATACATATATACATACATACACATACATACATATACATACATACATTCATACATACATACACACACACACAAATATACATACACACATATACATACACATACATACATATACATACATTCGTACATGCATACATATATATACCTACATAAATACATACATACATACATACCTACATGTATGTACCTATGTATGTATGTACACTGTGTATATGTATGTACAGTATGTATGTACGTACGTATGTATGTATAATCTATGCATGAGTGCATCCGCCCGCTTACAAGTGCCTTTTGAGGTAAATCTACCCCTAATTAGCTATTAACAGGAGATTTATGCGCCAGGCGAGGCTCATTTCAAAACCGGCGAAGTTCATGCAGTGGCTTCTCATGATAAAATGTAAATGTATAGGTTTTATATAGCGACCGTATGGCCTTGACCCTGCTCATTTTTCCGTGAATTTATCGGGTGAGATCCTTCACAACCGCGGCCCCTTTGAATGGGTGCCATGCCTTCAGTATTAGTATTCAGTGTTTAACGACATCTTGTGGCCGCCAGGGCCGTTAACGTCGATCTTCCATTGTAAGGCCTAGACAGGTATTGTTTTTAACATTTTAACGACACTGACGAATATATAGCTTCAGAAAAAAGGATTTAAAGGTGTCTAAGCAAAACCTAATATTGTTTTAGTATTCAGTGTTTAACGACATCTTGTGGCTGCCCGTTTGAATGGGCGCCACACGCCATTTAAGGTTCCTGTGTACATGTACCAAGCGGCGCCCCACCTGTCGTTGACCAGCAAAGAGTAAGGGCATGAATCCGAGCTGTGTTGTTGAATCACCAGTCTAATTAGTATTCATCATGTCCATAATTAATATTCATGACATCCATGAAGGCATGTCTCCGCAGCTACACTGTGGTTCAAAAAATTTCCTGTTCAGCACTGAATTCAACACCAGCAAAACATTTATTTCTTTTTCAATTTTTATCGTAAAGTAAGCCCAGTTAATTTTTCTAAAAGTCATACTGTCTCAATGGTTTTATTAATAAAGTTGAGATTAACCTATGGTTCGATGTGCTACTTAATGTTTTATAATAAAATTTCATAATTCAATTTATTTTATTGTCACATCAATCATCATCCTCAAAGTTTCACAAAACAGTTCAAAGCAAACGACTACTGGAAGCAATCGGTCAGCGATTCCCCAATCACTTCTTCAATCGTGCTCTTCACTCTGTGACACTCTTTTATCACATCGGCATCGTCGTCTGCAAAAAATCAAATCCCGATCGTCACAGAAAACCAAAGAAATAAAACCCTCGCAAATGGCGCATTCCTCCAATAAACTATAAACTAGTATATTGGACAGAAGTATTAATCAACTGCTTAATTAAGACCTTTATTGAGCAGTGAATAGCAGAGTGTAATGTGTGGAATTGACGGAAAATGCTTTAAACATGTCATCCACAAATGGCTATTTAGTAATAATAATAATAATAATAATAACAAGTTAAAAAGAGGACCAAGTTAAAAAAAGAAAAAAAGAAAATTTATATAGCGCCGTAGAACGGCCGAGGCCGAAGAAAAGGGAGTTGTACGCGAGTTCAAAAAACGACAGTCATATCTTAAAAAGATATGGTTTGAGTCATGACTTGGAAACACATAAACTGACTGAAGCCACATACCGGTGCAGTAAAATATTTAAAGCATTTCCTACTTAATCTCTCTATTCTATCTCTAAAACATATAACAAACTGGTTATAGCACTTGGCTCGTAGCGCAGAGAGTTCAAGGTGCCGGAGGCGATTTAAGTGTAGGGATCTTGGACAAATCCCTAACATGTAATTGCTCAGCACTAACTGATTGTGTGTCGTACGGTTACGTCTGCACTCACAAACTTTGGAAGGCAGGCAGTGTTGAATACAGGCGTATTTTTACTTATTTGTACATATACAACTTTTGAAAAGTCCAAAAAAGCAACATTTAAACGTCGAAATCACCTTCAAGCAATTCCGCCAAGAACGGCGTCGTTTCAGGAAGCAGGGTGTCATAATCCGGTCCCAGCTTTCGCGCCATTTCCTCGACGGCCAAAAGTGTTGCAACCTTCACCTGCAGAATAGGCAACAAAACACATGTAACTGAGGAATATGACAGAACAAGATTTTCCTACAGTAAAACTTTAGACTCAACCCCATTCACTTTTAAACACGTAAGATACTTAGCCAATGCAGTCTGCATGGATGGGTTTGATGCCTAGAACACAAATGTCTTGCAGTCGGACCGATCTATTGTTACCCATCCATTCTTAACCCCAAATGGGGACTAGGGGAAGGGAGGGCCCCGGGTAGGTCATGTCTTGTGGATACACGGACACTTGTGGATATATGGACAACTTCAAACTGCTTAATTACAGCATAAAGAAAGAGACAAGTGATCTATTGTTAGCCATCCATTCTTAACCCCAAATGGGGACTAGGGGAAGGAAGGGCCCCGGGTAGGTCATTTGTTGTGGATACATGGACACTTGTGGATATATGGACAACTTCAAACTGCTTAATTACAACATAAAGAAAGAGACCAGTGACTGTCGGAAAGTCAAAAGAACCGACTCCCTTGAGCCTATTTTCACTAGCTTTCCATTTACTTCTATTTTACAATCCAAGTCACTCGAAGAATAGGAAGAGAAGAAAGAAAGAAGAAGGAAGGAAGAAAGGGAAGGAGAGGAACAGTTCCTGATGAAGCCATTAGCACAAAGTGCTAACGACTTCATTTTTCTTCGCCTCAGCATACGAGAGCAAGTGGCCAGACCTTTCCATCATCAACTGATCTGACAGCGTACTCGCTACAGCTGCGTACGCCAGAGGATGCAAGTGGAGCCAAAATCTCAAAATAAATTTCAGGCCTGGAGGGAATTTGAATCCATGACCTTGCAAACTGACAGTCCAGCATGCTAACCGCTAGGGCTAGGAGGTCCGTACACGAGGAACTTAAATGGCGTGGCACCCATTCAAATGGGCAGCGGTGGTGAAGGATCTCACCTGATTAATTCATTGAAAACTGAGCAGGGTCGAGGCCATACCGTCGCTATAAAAAACGTCTACACCTACATTTACTCCGATTTGGCTACCTAAAGTAGGTCATAGATACTCCAAATAGATACTCCAGATAATTCAAATGGGCAGCAGTGGTCAAGGATCTCACCCGATTAATTTATTTAAAATGATCAGGGTCGATGCCATACGGTCGCTCTAGCACGGTCCGTACACGGGGACCTTAAATGGCGTGGCACCCATTCAAACGGGCAGCGGGGTGAAGAATCTCGTGATAAATTCATTGAAAACTGAGCAGGATCAAGGCCATACGGTCGCTATTGAAAAACATTCACATTTAGACTAACACATGCTCCACTGGCAATCTAACAAGAGAATAACCGACAGATTAAATCACCATTGGACTGATGCCATGTGACTTCAGACATATTCTGTAGCTGATGTCTTTCCAAGTCCCCGTCTTCTTTGCGGCTACTATCAGTTGACCGATGCATGGAACAACAAGGTCAACCGTGCGTTTCTTATACTCTTCGTTCCCACCGACAAAGTTTTCAAGCTAAAGCAAACACAGAAAATTTTGTCGGATCAACACGTGCTCCTATAATGCAGCAAGTATGCTGGGCCAAACGCAGGAGTAGCTAGCAATCCACCTTTCTGGAATAAACTCCCGCCAGAATTACGACAATTATCTGACCCATCATACGAACTCACCAACACTTCATTCCTTGCAATCTCTGTGCAGGTCATTCACTCAAAACTGAAAACGCTCCACTTCCACAAATCCTGTTCTCTTACTTTATCTCTCTCTTTCTACTCCAATTCCAAGCACCATCCAACATACCCATCCACCTGCCTGCCTGACTCTTGGATCTTGACCTGGAACCGAACCCTTTTGCCTATCGATTTTGTTTTGACTGAGCGCCTGTGAATAAGCTGGTCCCCGCGACTTAGCTTACTTTGGTGAGGTAGAAATCTCAAGTTTACAATTACATCTGAAGATCCTACACCCAAAACTTAAGTCAAATTACAAAGTCAGACATTTACATAGCAATTGCAGACCAGTGAGTGATGAGTGTTTAGCAGTTAGCAACCTTGGCAATAATTTGGCTAGCTACCTTTGAAACACTTCTGAATCGAGTAAGTGGTTACCTGATCAACAATAGGAATTGCCAGTTTGGAGACAGCCTTGACTCCAAATGACCCATCTTTATCAAAAACGAGACACTTGTGGATGGAACCGATGACACACTCCAACATTGAACACGTCTTTCTTACAGCATCTTCCCCAGTGAACCACGTTGTCGCTGAAAATTGCAATAAAATTCAACTTAAAGAAATCAAACAGAAACAATAAGCACAAGTAAAAGGAACAGATCATTACTCGCAGCTACTGCAGTGAAATTTGAAAGGAATAGATCATAATCCAATGAGCTGTAAATAGAGAAATAAGGCAATGAATTGTTAATAAAAAGAGAAATAAGGCAATGACTTTTTTTACCAAGGTATATACGATTGCTCAGAATTTAAAAATTCTCCGAAGGATGAAAAAATTCTGCGACAGCCAGAAATCGTCATGATCTGGTGGAGCAAAAGTATCGTGGAAGGCAGTAGCGTTAAAGTATTGAACTGTAATAGCAACGTGCTGGAAAATGCAGTGAATTGTAAACAGACAGAGAAATAAAGCAATAAGTTGTTAACAGACAGAGAAATAAGGCAATGAATAACTAACAGAAAGAGAAACAAAAGCAATGACTTGTTAACAGAAAGAGAAACAAAAGCAATGACTTGTTAACAGAAACAGAAACAAAAGCAATGACTTGTTAACGGAAACAGAAACAAAAGCAATGACTTGTTAACAGAAACAGAAACAAAAGCAATGACTTGTTAACGGAAACAGAAACAAAAGCAATGACTTGTTAACAGAAAGAGAAACAAAAGCAATGACTTGTTAACAGAAACAGAAACAAAAGCAATGACTTGTTAACGGAAACAGAAACAAAAGCAATGACTTGTTAACAGAAACAGAAACAAAAGCAATGACTTGTTAACAGAAACAAAAGCAATGAACAAAGAAGACATACGCATTAAACTGACCACTGCAAAAGAACCACACAAAAGGACTGACCATTCAGTGATTCATTTAAGAAGTCGCTGGCCGCCTTCAGCACGTGACCAGCATACTGAATAAACAGTTCCTGTAGTTTAGCAGCCAAGCTGTTGGTTAATTTGAAGAAAGTCAGCTGCCTATCATGTTGTTCGCTTTCATCGTCATCAGTATACGTGAACAGCTGGAAACAGAAAAAGGGTAGAACCAAAATTTAACGAAATACACAACAATATAATAAAAAAGTAGGTGCGGTGGTGTAGTGGTATAGTTGGTGCCTTGTAACCGGAGGTTTGCGGGTTCAAATCTGCCTCAAGCCACTGCGTAGCGACTTTGGATAAGTTGCTCACCCACAACTGTCTGTCAGAAAGGCAACGGGAAACCACCTCACTCATCTCATCCCTGGGTGGCATAAAGCCAACAGACCTGCCTTTGGGCAGAGAACTCATAATCAACATCATCATTTTAGAAATTTTTAATACACTGATCAATCTGTAATAATGACATCAATAATATTCACTTGCATTAATTTGCATTGATTTGCTTTAATTAACATTCATTTGCATTTATTTGCATTTATTACAGTCGATGTCTGAAAAGTCCACATTGACCCTGAAAGCCGTGTTTTACCAGCCTTGTGAGGTTTTTACATACATACAGCATCTCTACATAACCTCGTAAGAACCCCAGAAGCACTCCAAAAATGACTTCATTCTTTAATAGCTTTAGATAACGAACTGTTTTTACTGAAGTCAGAAGCGACAAACATGCATCAGCTGAAACTGTGCAAACGCCAAGGGGAAGATTGTTGACGTCAAATACACAATGAAAGCCAAAAAGGATGCAATAACAGAATCAGTTTACCTTTAGGTATATTGAAACAAACTGTTTATCTGTCAAAGATAGAACCATCGCAACGATCGCGTTTATCATCGACATTTCTGTCATTTCCATAGCTTCCCACGTGAGCTGAAAAGAAAAGAAACAGCGAATTAAAACTAAGATCTTTTTAATTCGAGTTTAAACAAACCATATATGTCATTCCCCCATGAAGACAAATGGTTGAAAGAACAGCAAAATAAAAGCACGAATACCTTACAGAATTACGACAGTTATTTGACCTATCATACGAACTCACCAGCATTTCACCTCTTGCAATTTCTGTGCTGGTCTTTCACTCAAAACTGAAAACATTACTTTTCCAAAACATCTTATCCTGATTCTTGCTCTTCCCCTTATCTCTCTTCTCGCTTCAATATCAAACATCATCCAACGTAGCCGTCTAATTGTCTGCCTGCCCAACTCCTGGATCTTGACCTGGAACCAAACCCTGTTGCCTATCGATTTTGTTTTGACTGAGCACTTGTGAATAAGCTGGTTCCCACAACTTAGCTTTCACTGGGTGCTGTAGAAATCTCAAGATTACGATTACATATCATGGTAAATATATGGTTCATATAACATAAGAAGTGAGAAACATGTAACTATAAGCTGTTGGTTGGGCTCTGCGCGCATGCGTGTGTATGTGGTGTGCGTGTATTTGAATGTATCGGAGTAAGCAAGCAAGTAATACATTTGTAAACATACCACACAACACATACCTGATTAGCAGTTGATCTGAGGTTCATGCCAACATCGAATACGTCAACAAGAAGAACCAAATCATCCGAGTCCTTGCTCAGTTTACTTCCATTTGCACTGATATGCAGCTGAATTATTTCAAAGAATTTGGAAAGACCGATCTACAATGACAACAAAATGAGCTACATAACTGATCTTCACCAGAACATTATGCACCGAACAGAAAAAAGATAAACCTCTTAAAGATGAAACAGCTTGATTCGCTCATTTTTTTCTCGTTCAAGCGATCTAATACAACCTGAAATATTTTATTTATAAGTTTATCTACAACACAATCTATAAATTATCAATTTCTTTCACAGATTTCTTCTGATGCGTTGGATTTCAACCAAGCTTTGCCAATGGATTACGATATCTGGCTATGGTATCACTTTGATTCCCGCCTTCTGCGTTAAAACTGGAGTAATTAGATTAGATTAGATTACAGTTGCTATTAGAAACCAGTTGTAGATAAATGAGAATACTACCTGATTAGTTTCCAGAAGTTCACTGAATGTCTGTTTTGCCTTTGGTAACAAAACACGTGACTCCAACGACGTTGCAATCTGAGTGCTGAAAGCAGAAAGTAAAAGTAAAAAGTAAAGTTAAAATGAAAAGTAAAAGTAAAAAGTAAAGTTAAAACGAAAAGTAAAAAGTAAAGTTAAAACGAAAAGTAAAAAGTAAAGTTAAAACGAAAAGTAAAAAGTAAAGTTAAAACAAAAAGTAGAAAGTAAAGTTAAAACTAAAACTAAAAGTAAAACTTCCTCATCACCCCTGACAAGTGCAGCTGGGATGAGGATTATAACTGCCACTGTGATAATTACAAGAACTAATCTTCTTGAAAACTTATACATACGTAATCGAGTTAAGTAGTTTTTCAATTGCGGCAGGCTTCTTAAAGTTTTTAGTCAGCACGACAGGAAATAGGCAAATCTGCAAAAAACAAAAACAACAGCTGTAACATCCTCCATTAAAACATTAAAACTTATCAATCAATCAATCCTATCGATCAATCAATTAATCCTATCGATCAATCAATCACTCAATCAAATCAATCAAGTTAGCTTAGACCTGAATGACATCACAGAACTGACTGAACGAACAGAATATTAGTAGCAGAACTGACAACCGAGCAAACTTACAAATCCAAGCAGTCGTGGTAAGTACTTGTCCAACATCTCTAAGAAGCAGGCGATGATTTTGTCGACACACGTCAGCAGACAAATCAGAGTCGTTTCGTTGCTGTGCAAAAGACACGTTTAAAAGAACAAGTTCATGACTTCAGAAAAACTGTTCCAGAGAAAAGCAACGGTTGTTGCTAGAAAGTTACGGACTGCAACACAAGGACGGTATTACCTCAAGTTGCAATGTAAGTTTAATAAATACTAAATTATAATTGTAGCTACTGTATGCAGCATAACGGCAAAGTTGTGTCTTGTCTAATCTAATCTAATCTCACGATATATACAGTGCTGCTATTATCACACATAAGGCATTAATCGTTGGATACCCTTCAAGTCAAACCGCAGTCAAACTCTAATGGGGACACCAGTTAAAATCTGCACGTCAGGGAAACCAGCTTTCAAGCAAGTTGAAATAGACGAGTCCTAGATTCAGACCTGAAAGAACTCAGGAATGGGGCGTGAATTCCAAAGCCTTGACCAAGAGCCCAATAATATCTTGTTGCAAGGCACAACAAGAGCCAAAGTGTCTGTTGATCATAAAAGCAATGTTGAAATCTGACGGTTCAGAGAAACTAGAGGTCACGCTTTGGTGGTTACGTAAGTTGAAACAGATGACAGCGATGTAATAATTTCCGATACTAAAATAATGTGCAGTTTAGCAAATGCGATTACAATAATAACTGCACCAAATTCCCTTTAATCAGCTCAAACAGAAGTCCAGCTGTGGTCCTCTTTTATCTATGAAGTCCAGCTGTGGTCCTGTTTTATCAACCACAACTTTGGAAACATCCTCACCTCAGCAGAAATTCTGTGTTCGCAAGCAGAGTTAGAACGGGTGACATCAGGTCATTCAGATGTTTCAGAAGGATTCGACTTCCCAAGGTCCGGCAGAAGACGGCTAAACACGTCAACGCGTTGTCGAGAAGAAGCGGTTGTACGTCAGGCGTGGCCGCAATTTTGATAACAACAGGAGTCACCTAGAAAAACCAGAACTTTATTTATCACAGAAATGTATTAAATCTAGAAATTATACATCACTAACCCTGACAACTTTTAAATGCACTGTCCCTTAGCTGTGCTGTGAGTCTGCCAAAGAAAGATGCAAAGAACCTCAGAGCTGCACTTCATTCAGCTGTCGGCCAAAAGGCAAAAAATTGCAAGAAGATGCTAAAAATGATAATTTTCAACCAGTTCACATAATTTTTGCACAATAGCACTGAGGCAGCAAGATCAATAATGACCTGACCTATATTTATTTTTTATTTATTTACTGCATCTAATATGCGCACTGAATCTTAGCCGTCGGACAAGCGTGCAGTATCAACTCATCCAGAGTTGTTACAGTGTCCCCTCAGCCAACTCAAACCCGTAATCGTTGAACCACAGACCCAGTGCACTACGAAACAGACAACTGTGTCACATGTTATTCAAAGCTGAAATTTAACTGCACCAAACAACAAAGCGTTTATTCTACTAGCAGCACGCACCAAAATTCAAACCGTGGGGTTTAGTTAAAAAATTTCACCCAGAAGAAAAACGTAGAAGAATGTGCTATCTTCCTACCTTTGTGAACAGCTGAGGCCTGTCTTTCCCAATTTGGTGGCAAAGCAACTGGAGACAGTAGAGGGCATTCTGGTGACAACTGATTTGGTCCGTAGTCGGTCCTTTGACGATTCCGATCAATTTTGATAGCAGCTTCTCCAGTGACAACATCTGTTAACAAAGAAATATGGTAAACAAAGAAATATGGTAAACAAAGAAATATGGTAAACAAAGAAATATGGTAAACAAAGAAATATGGTAAACAAAGAAATATGGTAAACAAAGAAATATGGTAAACAAAGAAATATGGTAAACAAAGAATCGTGAATTAGTCATCTTTATATCAAACAGGGTACAGCGTTAGGGTAGTGGTGTAGGGTACAGAAGGGTCGTACAGGGTAGTAGTGTAGGGTAGAGAAGTGCAGTATAGGGTAGTAGTGTAGGGTAGAGAAGTGCAGTATAGGGTAGTAGTGTAGGGTAGAGAAGGGGTAGTATAGGGTAGTAGTGTAGGGTACAGGAGGGTAGCATAGGCTAGTAGTGTAGTGAAGGGTAGTTAGTATAAGATAGTAGAGTTATGGCAAACCTGATATTGTGCTTCCCATCCCACTATCAGCAGAATTTAGGGAGTTACTGGTAAACGCTCACCTCATCAGCCGAGAGATTTGTCAGGTCGACTGAAGAAACTCTGCTAGATGTGTCGAGTCTTTCATCGACGATTATCGGACAGACCTTGCTCGCTAGAATTTCGAGCGCTCGTAGCTGAATGCTCAAAATCTCATGATCCAAAAGCGACTGGACGACTTCAAGGAATGAAGCGGTGGGCAAGAGGTATGTCACCTGCAAACACACACAACATGATTTATAACATCAATCTAGAAACGTGTCGTAACAGTCAAATAAATTCACATGTACAATGACTGTAAAAAATTCTTAACTCTCATAAATCCATTTGATACTGCTCTCCTTTTTCTAAGGCAATTCAGCTTACCTAACTGAAGTTGAACTGAATTAACTGAAGTCTTCTTCATTTTGTTCTTTGACAGTTACTGATTTTGTGTTAATACAAAGGATACGTTGTTTTATAGCCACGTTAATAGCCATCTCACTGCTACTAAGTAACAGGTGACCCTAAGTTAGTGGAACTTCTGTTCCTTCTGGGTATGCCTTTTGCATCGCTGTCAATTGTATATGCTTGTAACATGTATAGTTTTTGTAAAACTGGGATCAATAAACAAGATGAACATAAACGAGATGAATATTCCACAGTTCAGAAGTTCACACACAACGACAGAGCACTGACGGTGCTGAGCAACTGTGCGTGAAGTGAAGGTCTCTGCAGAGTAACCGCCTTCGGCAAGGATTGAACCCCTACTCTGTGCATTACAAGCAGAGTGTTCTAACCAAGGGGCTACAATGCCCTGCATAGCATGTAATACCATATAGCACTGTCATTTAATGTGAAGGGTGTAAATTAACACCACTTGGTAATCGGGTGTTAAGGACTTGCTCATTTTCTCCTGTGCGGCAGCACTCTGAACTGTATAATTACCCATAATCGTAATCTCGAAACTTCTAAAGCGCTACTTAAAAGCTAGGCGCAGGGCACCAGCTTCTTCACAAGCGCTGCGTCAAGTCAGAGGGGTTATCCAACACTGCCATGCCAAAAACCAATTCTGGTCGCCAGAAGACCAGTGAGAGAATGGGAAGAGAAGCTGTTGGGGTGGGTTGTGTTTAAGCTGAAAGAAACTGACCAAAAAGAGGGATCATTTTTGCCCAGAGCCTCGTTAAGGATCTTGTCTCACCTTGTTGAGGATCTTGGAGACGTTCCCAAGAAGCTTGACCCAGAATCGGGGTGAGCAGGTGCTAGCGTGTAAACTACCCTGCTGCCTTGTTGCTTCGGACAGATAGGCCAGAGACTGGAGCACGAGATCACGAAGGAGGCCCTCGAGAACTTCATCGAGCTTTTGACCTTCAGCTCGCTTTAGAACCTGAAACATCAGGGCCAGAAGAAGAGTCAAACAGTTTAAGAGATATTCAAATTTTATTTAATTTGTAAACAAAGTTCAATGCTGTATTGAGCAAAATATCAATTTATGGACCATAAGCCAATCTCTCTCTGTCTGTCTGTCTCTGTTTGTCTGTCTCTCTCTCTTTCTAGCTGGAATTAATCACACTTTTATTATAAGAAGATTTATAAAAGGCAGGTCAATATAACTAAATAGGTCGCAAGGTCAGGGGTCAGCCATGTGGATCCTTTCTCTCCATTTGTTTCTGTTTCCAGTCTCCTTCCTCAATTGCAATTGTAATTTAAGATCTATAAAGCGCCTCTTAGAGAATAAACTCAAAAGGGGCGCTCTCAACCAGAACAAGTAAAATCACAGTTAAACAGTACAGTCTTCATGCGCCTGCGGAACCCTGAGAGGGGAAGAGAG
Organism: Norana najaformis; assembly: GCA_964023275.1. Lineage (NCBI taxonomy): Eukaryota > Metazoa > Annelida > Clitellata > Crassiclitellata > Hormogastridae > Norana > Norana najaformis. Next base: position 17,503,721 of record OZ029928.1, read on the forward strand.
AGGAGCTCGAGTCGCAGATCTCAAGACAGAGATGCTGGAGACTTTCTACCTATCTGAGTACTGCCTGCTAACTGATAAACTTCCTCCTCTTAACGACGCTTAACATTGTTTTGGTCAGTGTAGGGAATAGTTTCTCTTGATGTGGAGCTATACAAATTTCTCACTGCAATTACAATTACAATACCTCAACGACGAGCTCTTTGCGGTCAAGGATTTTGACAATCGTTGCTGACAAATGAACCAGAAGCAGACGCATTCGCATCGGATTCATCGTCATGGCATCCACGACTGGCAGCTTCTTCAAAGACCGCTTTTCAACAAGTGCAGACAAACCTGGAAAATTCATAATAATAATAACAATAATAACAATAAAAATAGTAATAATAATAATAAAATAGTAATACAAGATGATGATGATGATGATAATGATGATTCATAATAAACCATTCAACAGCTTCTTGAGTAATTTTTCAGTTCCTTAGGGATTATGCTTACCTCGGGCCAAAAACACCTAATAATAATAATATTAGCCTAAGAACTTTTATAGTGTATATCTTTAACAATGGTGAAGGCATCGGTTGATGGCTGCTTCAAGTGAAATCATAATACAAATCACAGAAGATAAATTCAGTAGTTCAGGGTTTGATTCTCAGCTTAGCCAGTAATTTCATAAATATTTTCCTCCATATGTTAGCACTCTCTGAGGCTGGTTCACGGGGTTAACAATTGCTATAGCCAGAACAGGCTACATTAAAATTCTCCATTACATTACTGAGCATTACGATAATATATGCCAAACAATCATCAGTATCACCTTGGCTGTGGGCAGAGAGCAATTTCTGTAGGAAAATAACAGTCTGTGTGACCAAGTGTAGTTGAGCGTTGGCCGAGAACTGAGCGCTGACGTCCACAACAAGTTCAATGTCCTTATCAATGAGAGTCAGCTGCAGAACGAACAATAAAGACAAACAACAGAATGAAGAAGAAGAGAAATCCCTCTGGCTAACTCAAGAGGCAGCCATGGGTATGAAGTGCCACACAGAAGCTTTTCAGACGAGGTATTCTAAGTGTTCACTTGTGCTTTAATTCACAAGTTAAGCAACAACGGAACTACGGTCCATAACGGGGATCTTAAATGGCGTGTCACCCATTCAAACAGGAGCAGTGGCGAAGGATCTCATCTGATTAAATCAGTCAAAATGAATGAGCAGGGTTGAGGCCATACCATCACTAAAGGGCTGGCACGGTCTGTACATGCATACCTTAAATGGCGTGTCACCCATTCAAACAGGAGCAGTGGTGAAGGATCTCACCTGATTAAATCAGTCAAAATGAATGAGCAGGGTTGAGGCCATACCATCACTAAAGGGCTGGCACGGTCTGTACATGCCCACTCAACCGAGCAGCGGTGGTGAAGGATCTTACTCGATCAATTCATTGAAAAATGAGCAGGATCAATGCCATACAGTCGCTATAGAAAAACGCGTACATTTACGTTTATGCTTCTGAGAATCTTGATAGGTCATTTCATATTAAGTCTTCAGGTATGTCTGGTTACACAGTTTGACGACATCTTATGGCATCAAAGGCCACTGACGTCGGTTGGTAGGAAAAAATTTGTAACAGGACACACTGTTGTATGGTTATAATACACAGACTAGTATGACCCGGTGGTCTAAGTAGAGTGCAAGGTCAGTAATCCAATGACGTGGGTTTGCACCAGCTTAGCAGACTCCAGGAAAGTTGTTCTCTGGTTTTGCTGACCTTGCGCACAGAATAAGCGCAGCAAATAATGAAATAATCCAACATCACAAGAATCGTAATCTGAAAAAATAACCGCACGTACCATCTCCGGCTTCTGATCTTGGCTGACTGCTGATTCGCTGGCATCTGGTTTTCGAATGGAACTCTCCATGATGAGAATGACGAGAGAACAGAGATGGGTCTCCACCCCGACCCTTTCAATGAGGTGGCGAAACAACGGCAGCTTCCGATGGCAAGGGATTTGGTGCCTCACGTCGACGAAGATTCTCATCAAGTCAACGACAACACCGCTATCGCTCGACTTTTTGTTCGTTTCAAGAGACTATAGAAAATGTGTTTCAAAACTTAAAACTCTGAAGAAAATTTAAATACACATTAAAAATTTAAATAAACAGTCTCTCTGCCAAATTTGAAAAGATTTAGCCAACCTCAAAAATTTAAAAAAACAGTACTTAAATTAGAAAATGTTTTTCAAAAGTTAAAACTGAAGAAAATTTAAATAAATGTTACAAATTTAAACAGTCTCTCTGCCAAACTTAGCCAACCAAAATTTTTTTCGAAAAACAGTAGTTAAATTAGAAAATGTTTTTCAAAACTTAAAACTTTCAAGAAAATTTAAAGAAACCTCAAACAGTAAATTATCAAATTCAATCTTCTTATGCTCGTAAACACAGTTATCCTTATAAACATTTTAAAATTATTTTAACTCCTAAAATTAGCAAAATCTGGCTACTATGCTCAAAGCTATCAAGTGATGATCTCATTTAAATCAAATCAACACATAAACCAACAGTTCACCTATGAGCGAAACACTTTTAAAACGAGCACAGGTAGTGAAATACACAAAGTTCAAAGCTAGAAAACTCTTTATGCTCCAATTACAAGTGATACACCATAAAGTCACGAAAAGTTTTATGCTTTCTGGTAACCAGACTTCAAGCAAGAAGTTAAAGCAAGATTACTGATAATGCAAGCTGCAGTAAGAGCTTACTCGGACAATGGCCGTCATGAAGGCATCAATGACGTTGATGACAACTTGGAACGTGTGACTGTTGTCAAGCTGAACGAGGTTGGTTCCCATGAACGTAAAGATTGGAATGGCATTCTCCATAACATACTCCTGAAAATGAAATTACGACGAGTATTGCAATCCATTTTTGACTAATCAGTTTCCTTTATGCTGCCACAGTAACGGAAGATCTTGTGGTGAAACAAATCAGTAATATTTACAAAAGCACAAATTATAGAGAATAATCGAGTATAAGATTATCTTCAAAGTCAAGTCGTAATGTTTTACGTTAGTTTAACCGACTTTTTGTTGAAACATTCCGAAAACCTTGCTTAAGTTTCCATTTCCAATTCCTTGTAAAGGGCTACGCTAAAGAAGATTATGACAGAACATGTCTATAGCTTTACCATCACCACTTTAGCATTAAGTGAAGTATCCCATATCCCACAAGTGATAGGAGAGGTGCTCATTTCCTTTTCTTTAGGTCCCTGAGCCGGCAGTGGACGAATCCCAAGGTTCTGGACATGGGGCCAGTGCATCACAGGACTTGCCATTTACTTCCCAGCTTACACCAGTACCACATTCTACTGCTTGGTAACAGAGCCACAGTGTGGGCAAACAACTTGCCCAGGGTCATTACACAGAGTCAAACTCACAACCACGTGATCACTGACCAAACACATTACCGAAAGATTACCGAGCCACACACATCATCAGCATTACATCACATAAATTACGGAAACACACTTAATTGTATACAGTATTATTTTTGCTACATCTGTTAAAGAACTAGAACTGAAACGCATTCAACACAACGAAAGCCTGGAGATCAATCACAAGGCGAATCATAGAATTCCTACCGGATACAGAGGGGCAATGGCAGCTAGGACTGTCAGCGCCTGCTGCTGTATCTGAGGATTCGTTGAATCACCGATGCACAACCTAAGCGATTCCACATCAAGATTTGCCTTACACAGACTACCTGCGAAGAAACAGAAATATTTTCGTTAAGTCTTGTGAAAGATTTTGTACACATTGCGCAAAAGAATTCTTAATTCTAATACTTGCTCCTGCTAGGCGTTTTTCCTCTGCACATACCATTAAGCTCACATCATAAGTATATCTACAACTCGTAAGAACCTTGCAAAGGGGCTTAGAATTGGTTCTCTAAAGGGGTGGTGGCAGCAATAATAATAATATATCATTGCTATGAACAACCTTAGAATTTATTATACAATGGGAAGCCAAGATGATAACAAAAATATGATAAACATACATAATAAGCTCTTTCTTCATATCAATAATAATAATAATAACAATAATAATAAATAATAATAATAAAAAGTAATAATAATAGTAACAATAATAATAAGCTTTTTTATTCACCAAAGAACAATAAGTTGATTTCCAATAAATAAAACAACATTATACAATACAAAAATTATACATAACTAACATATAACATATAAATAATACAAAAATACCTTTCAGAAGACCTAAGTCGCTTGACTTCCATCGTTTGCAGATTTTTGCCAGACAAGCGAGGGTCAACTGTTGACAGTGGTCGGATTTTTCTCCCTCTTCGTGAACCAATCTGCCAAACGATTATCGCCGTTAATTCAAAATCTTCATACCCCCGACTTCGGTATTCAGTGGTTATCAATCATCAATGGCATCTTACCTTATCTTAGATAAGACTGTTACATTACAAATACAATTACAATTACCATTACAATTGATCACAGTTTTATTTGGGAATCACCATCGATATCCGTTCTTAGATATTGTTAAAATCCAAAAGATATTGCTAAAATTCAAGGTCTCCAAAGAAGACCTTTTGCTGGGCGCTGTGGAAATCTCGAGATTATGATTACAATTGTTAAAATCCAACGAACTAGTGGGGCATTCTGTAACTTCAAGTCTGAGCATTTGCTAAATTTGCTGATTAGCCGGTCAGTCATTAACGAAAAGTCTAATAGCTAAACTAAAGTCTTATAAAAAGTTTTTTTGAACTACATGTACGCAAGAAACGTAGCAATAACGGTGTATTAAAAAAACTAAAAAAACGCCGTGCATCTAGGAAGTCAGTTGCCCTTATCCATCAGTTGTTGAACTGTGCTTCCAATATGCAGAAAAATGCACATAATATTTACACAGCTCTTGTCTTTTGAATCGTCTCTCATGTTACATTAAATTTCCATCCAACTGCATACATGTATGTAGCTTACACAAAAAAGAAAATGCAAAAATTAAATAAAATTTGCAAAAACTGTCATATTTACTTGGACAGAAGTTTGAACAACAAATTGGTCGTTTCAATCGCATCGCCAAGTTTCTTGCGTGACTCCAGGATCTCAAGAACAACGATGAGTCGCCTGTACAGAGTTGCGCTCAGAATCCTCGTAACCCTGCAAAACATTCATCCAAACCAATAACCGACTAGAAACCTGAGATATGATGGCATACTACATGGTGTCCAGAAAAAAGATCTTCAAGCTAAATATAATAATAATTGCCATCCAACGTTTCAACGCAATCGCTTTTCACAGCACTTTTGATACCGAGCACGACATCACCGCAGATTAGCCATCCCAGAACAACGCAATCCCTAATATCTGAAATCCAGAGGGATCATAAGTACCTCAGGTAAAAAAATAATAATGATAATCAGACACTTCTGCGTCAGTTTCTAATGCACAAGGCATCAACCGACGCCTCACCAAAGCCAAGCCGCAATGAGATCAAAATCCAGAAGGTCAGTCCAGAAGACAACATTTTATGAACTGTTAATACATTTGCAAGAGTCAATAGTATTGACTGATTGATTGACTCTTTTATTTACCCCAAATTCAATGTATCAAGTTACACATAAAATGTACAGTTTGCCAGGACACAAAAGGCAAACCCATAAGGGACCAGGGTCCCGCTTAAATAGGGTCGCCTATTAGCATCGAGAAGGAAAGAGAAAACAAGGGAGACCAAGGAAAAAATGGATGGACAAGATACATGAAGCAACTGGAATGAACTTGGCACAACTAAGGGACGCGACATTGGAAAGAAAGGAATGGAGAAGATTGATCATGACGGTCGCTAGAGCTCAAAGAGCTGACAGCACAAGGTGACAAGGTGATTAGCATCGATAACGTAAGATGGCAATGGAAATGTAAACAAAGCAATTATCATTATATAAACAAACTATTATTTCCATCCACGCTATATGTTTGAAACATTCCCCACTGGTCTGGAAACAGAAGGCTGTGACATAAACAACTTGGCACGTGGCAGTTCTAAACAATTTTCCATCCTGCAACCTCTCTACAAGAAGAAGGAAAACCGTTCTTGCAACTGACCTTGCCTTCTTCTTGCCTTTGTTCTTGGAAACAGAAACATCACCATCGTCTGGCAGAACAAGTTCATGCGACACATGCGTGCCGTTGAGTTCCAGCTAAAACCACGAATAATCTCATAAATTTAACTAAAACAAAGACAACGAAATAAAAAAGCCATTTACATTCCTCAAGAAATGTATTATTTCTTTTGAATAATTTCACAACAGAGAATACATAACGATTCTCCAATGCATCAACAAAATTCCAACTCACTTCTGCTCTGCTGGACCTTGACAAGTTCTAGCCATTCCAAAACTTGCTTTTACCCTCTGGAGAATTTTTTTAAAACCAGAGGGATCATTTCTACCTCAGGGGAAAAAATAAGATTAAGAAACCAAAATGCTACAAATTTCTACAGGTTTTCAACAACCAGCTTTGAGAAGCATAAATTCAAAATTGCTCATATTTTATTGTATCTGATAACTTATATAGCGCTTCTTACAGAACAAACTACTCAGAGGCGCTTCCAGCATGAGAACCGCGGGGAAATAAGAACGTCTTTAAACAAACGAGCTGACTGAGCTCTATCACCAACAGTGACCCTTGCACGAATCGATAGTGGAAGTCCAGTCCATAGAGATGGGCCAACAACAGCAATTTGGTTGGTTATGATTTGGTTGGCTCACTTTCTGTAAGCAGTTTTTGACTGCATTTGTGACGAAAGGCTCAGCGGACTGCAGGCCAAGATCTATCATCTGTGACACAAAAGCTCGTTGCATTTCGATAGATGGCAGAGCGCGATAGAATTCGTATGCAACCTGAAATCATAACAGGATTTCTACTTTTATTCCAAAACAATAACAGCAATTAACTGGTTAAACGCGCAACAAAAACGCACAAGATTTAGCAGTAAACTGAAAAATGCCCACCTGATTTGAAGATTGTAAGATCTTGTGATAAAACGAAAAGCAAACTGAAAAATGCTCACCTCAACGCACAACCAGTTAAAAGCAGTTTAGAATTCACCACATTTGAGAAACTGAGATGAACTAAAACTTCTTGTTCTCTATAAACTTTGACAACAGTTCGGCTAGCATAGGCAGCACTTTGGTGAGGTACTTAGAAGCCACTCTGGTGATGTACTTAGAAGCCACTCTGGTGAGGTACTTAGACTTGGTTCTCTAAAGGGGTAAAGGTACTTAGAAGCCTCTTTGAAGAGGTTCTTAGAATCCTCTTTGGCGAGGTACTTAGAAGCCGCTACGTTAAATGTTGAGATACACACACAAACACAGTAAGTACATAAAACGTGAAGTAAAAAACTGAAAGCAAAAGATGAAGCCAAACTACCAATGTCAGTCTTCAACCACTCAACTCTGTAGTTGGCTCATTTCAAGCCATCAAAACTCATATTTGACTTAAAACTAAACAATGACCTATTCAAGCAAATTACCTCCGATGCATATTCGTTATCGACCATCACAATCTGCTTCTTTTTGAGCAGTTTCTTAAGACTGTCTCCATGTTGCAGCCCCTCCGACAACCGACATATCTTATGGATTTTCTGTAGACAGCGAATAGCTCCAATTCGGACGTCTTGATGGGAACTGTCCAGAGACACAATGAGTCCTGGAAGAACTGGAATAGAAAGGAAAAATCTCACAGGGGTCAATAGATGTTCAAAAAATAATAATCATAATTAGAATTTTTTAACCTGAGGTCAATGTTTTCAGGTAAAGTTAAATTTTCAGGAACTAGAAAATTACTCTAGGAGCTGTTAAGGGGTGTCTGGAAAATCAGGCCTCACCTTCAGCCACATTAGAAAACATGCCACAGAAAGCTATGGCATTATAGTGCTGGATACAGACAGAAAGTCGCTTATTGTTATTATTATTTCTGCATTTATTAAGCGCTACTACCTAATGACAAGGCATCAGTCAATGGCACTGAGCAATTGTGAGTAAAGGACTTGCTCAAGGTCTCTACACAGTAACCGTCTCAGGCGAGGATTGAACCCGTACTCTCTGCGTTACAAGTGTTACAAGCCAAGCCCTCTAAACAATCAGCTAGCGTGTCCACAAATTCATGAAAACTAGGATATTCAATCAAATAAGCTATGACTTTTAAAGTATAGTCACGACTTGAGATATATCTTTTTAAAATATCATATGCCTTTCAATGATTTTTGAACTCACAAACAGCGCTCTTTTTGGCCTCGACCGCGCAACATTTATTTTACCCTAAATTTTTCTGTATTATTTTCTTACTTTCTTACTTTTTATTTGAGGTATGCATGATCCCTCAGAATTATTATTATTATTACTGTTGTTCAGTTGTGAATTGGTTCAATCATCTGTTGATTATTGATCCAAAAGACCAAAAACATCGTTTACAAATGAAAAGCAATATTCTGAATCTGCCTGGTCTAATTACTATACTCCAACGATTTACCTAATTAATCTAATCAAAAATGAACCTCCTAACCTGAGAGGGACATAAAGTTCTCGATCGTCATATCCTCACTGCAGATCGATTGGATCATCTCAAACGAGACGAGGTAGACACCACATGGAACCCATTTTGGATCACGACCCTCACGATCGAACAGCTCGGATAAGATCATAGCCAGGATCCTGAACAGAGATGTTCTTTCAAGCCCCTGAAAAAGAATTATTTTTTGTTTCGACACATGAAATTTAAAACTTTTTAACTGCAAAAATTCTTCTGAAATAAATTTCAAACTATAAGCTAAAGACACACCACGATTAAGGGTGCTTTCAACCTGGTTCTGGCCACGACCCAAATGCCCAGCACTGAATTAAGGTAACTGAATTAAGGTAACTGAATTAAGGTAACTGAATTAAGGTAACTGAATTAAGGTAACTGGATTAAGGTAACTGAATTAAGGTAACTGAATTAAGGTAACTGGATTAAGGTAACTGGATTAAGGTAACTGAATTAAGGTAACTGAATTAAGGTAACTGAATTAAGGTAACTGGATTAAGGTAACTGAATTAAGGTAACTGAATTATGGTAACTGAATTAAGGTAACTGAATTAAGGTAACTGGATTAAGGTAACTGAATTAAGGTAACTGAATTAAGGTAACTGAATTAAGGTAACTGAATTAAGGTAACTGGATTAAGGTAACTGAATTAAGGTAACTGAATTAAGGTAACTGAATTAAGGTAACTGAATTAAGGTAACTGAATTATGGTAACTGAATTAAGGTAACTGGATTAAGGTAACTGAATTAAGGTAACTGAATTAAGGTAACTGGATTAAGGTAACTGAATTAAGGTAACTGAATTAAGGTAACTGAATTAAGGTAACTGAATTAAGGTAACTGAATTAAGGTAACTGGATTAAGGTAACTGAATTATGGTAACTGAATTAAGGTAACTGAATTAAGGTAACTGAATTAAGGTAACTGAATTAAGGTAACTAGATTAAGGTAACTGAATTAAGGTAACTGAATTAAGGTAACTGAATTAAGGTAACTGAATTAAGGTAACTGAATTAAGGTAACACCTTTCAGATGTAACACCTTTAACACCAGTCAACAGCTACTTCTTTAATGTGATGCCAGTTATCATTTTAATTAATTTTAAGATAATTCTTTTAGCATTTCTTGCCTTATATAATTATTAGTAGCAAAACCTAAATTAAACAAATTCATCCAATTTGTCAACATAATATCTTTGACACCAGTAAATGAAAAGGACCACCATTTTGTCACCCAAACTGTTCCCCCCAAAACGAATTACAGCACACGATTGGAGGCAAGCTTGGTAGCTTGCAGGAAACTGGACTTACAACTAGAACTGGAGTGCAATATTATATAACCAAATCGAATAGAGACCTGTTCGAGTCTCATTCTCAGCTGGGCCCAAACTTTCCCAGAAGAACAAGAAACTATTTCCAAGAGTTTTCCAAGGACTGCGATGAGTGGTTGACTGCGATCAACAATCACCATATCACCTACAAAAGTAAAACTAAGTTAGTAAGTAATGCATTTACTAACACACCTGAGTGAGGAATCATAGGTGAGAATAGGTCAAATTGGTCAGTCAACAAAAGCAAGTCGGTACAAATAGGTCTTATATCACTTGGTGAACATATTTAGCATGACGTTGTTTTGAGAAACTTTGAAAGCTAATTCGAAATTTCCATGTTTTTTGCATCAATGAAAGAGTTTGTTGAATCGAACAGGACCAAGCAAATTTTTTGCGATATTAAGAAATGTTACATTTCATGGCCTACTGTCGCATAATTACAAGGCATAACACAATACATTACAAAACATGATACACTAAAAGCTATAAGTAATAGGCTTTGTTACTTGGAACTGTGTATGAGCTGAGTGCACCAATCAGCTGAAGAACACTCCATTGGACAAGCCCTGCTGGAACCCTGTTCGTCTTCCGAAGGCACGTAAGCCAGGGAACCAGCTCAACCTCGAGCCCTTTCTCCAAGCAGTCAACATCTTCGTCATTATCTGATGACGGCTGGTAACAAAACATAAAACAGTTACGAACATAATAAACTAAAAGCTAGAAATAGCAAATCCGCATGTTGAAGAGAAACTGAATTATGAAAATATTGGATACAGATCATGCATCAAAATAAAAACAACCTTTAGGGTGTAAAAAATTTGAAAATCACCACGTCAATAACTTAACAAAACAATACGTAGAGGAACGATTCGATGAATCTGCTAATCACAGAAATCTACTTATTTAGAAAAAATTATGTCAGAATCAATCAAATGTTGCAAAAATAATCAAGCATAAAACTGATAAAGAAAACTAAAACAGATTCTAGTTACCTGATTTTGGATTAACTCGAGTAGTTTGAGAAGGTACGTGGCAATCGTTAACCTTTTAACTTTCACTTCTTCCGGGTCACCAGTCACGACATTCAGGGCGACCGACAGAGAAGAAACAAGCAAGAAATGACCACGACCACTTGTTGAATGCTTCAGCTGCAGCAACTCAGTCAGCTGAAAATAGCCAACGATAAAAAAATTAATTTTAAAATAATACGGAAATTAACAACAAAATTTTGCACCACATTTCTTAATTATTTGTTTATTTTATTTATTTATTATGCTAATTTAGTTGCCATCATTATAATTAGCTCATCATCATAACTGTTTATTATTACTCAGATAACTTACACAATGTCATAAGTGAGATAACACACACATTAAATGCCATAACCAACATCGTAATATCCATAATTGTCATCAAGAAAATTATCGTCATCATCATCAACAACTACATCATCATTACCATCAACATCATTACTATCACAGTAAATCAGCATCCTCTAACTTACACTTGACCTTTTCTGACTTCTGACCTGATTGCAGCTTGGTTTTCTTGTACCATCAGTCAATGCCTTGTGGGTTATTACACCACGCTATAGAAGCTCCTAATTACTAATCATCTAGTAATCATTGTAATGTACAGGTAACCATCCGCTTGTAGTCATCGCCACCTGTAGACGTTTTAATTCTGAAAACCCACATCACACCAATAATAAATTATCGTAACCAAACTTAGAAGGATGGAGTAAAAGACAAACCATTTCCTGGAAGTCAGCTTC
>OZ029928.1:17515438-17578431 GCA_964023275.1 Norana najaformis
TTTCGGCTTGATAGCCCTGCGCGCTGCGGTTTGGAGTAGTGCCAATTGCATTTTGCTGACCCATCTGGCTTTCACTTCTGCGTTCTGGGTTCAAAATTTACATTATTACAGTGGCAGCATAGAAGTTCCAAAATTATCATCAATTCTAATCTACTGTACGTATAGAAGTTCCAAAATTATCATCAATTCTAATCTACTGTACGTATAGAAGTTCCAAAATTATCATTAATTCTAATCTATTCTAAGAACTTCTATAGCGACACCAGGGCCTTTCAAAGACAGAGAGATCCGTAAATTCGAGTCCCCAATCTCAAAGAATGCACAACATGAGGTTACCAAGTCGCAGTTTTGAATTATAATACATAAAAGGAGAAATAAATAGTAATAGTTTATAAACTGCAAACATTTCAAAACCTGATGCCGCTTCTCAAATGGCCCTGCTGGCCCCTATTCTGATAGGCCCCGAGCGCCACTGTAATAATGCTCAAGGCATCATTCGATGCTCGCTTCGAAGCAAAATGGCTGTCTAAGCCAAACTCCATTGTGAGTCCGGTCTAAATTCTATGGAAATCCCAACTGACAGCTATTTGACAACATGCTATCAGCTTTCCAGTCTCCAGTTCGGCTCTTCTTGCAGTTTCTGCGTTGGGACTTTTGCATTCAAAACTGCAAACAGCCCTCTCCTGATTCCTCCCCTTCTAATCTTTCTCGCCACCTATTCAAACGGGCAGCGATGGCAAAGGATTTCACCTGATTATTTCATTGAAAATTGAAATAGCAGAGTCGAGACCATACCCTCGCTAAAGAGCTAGCAGTGTCTGTACACGGGGACCTTAAATGGCGTGGCGTCAATTCAAACGGACAGCGGTGGTGAAGGATCTCACCCGATTAATTCATTACAAAAATTAGCAGGGTCGGGGCCATACGGTCGCTCTAGAAAAACGTGTACATTAACATTTATATTTAAAGGAAAACATTTTCATTTATACATTTTAGGCCTAACATCGCATGGCGAATAAAGCTATTGAGCCAGGATGAATTTGAAAAAAAGATTTCTAGTCGTGGAACAGTTTCAGGAAGGTCTAGCAAGATACTGCTTCCGTTTTAGCGCATACCACTTTCCGTTTTTAAGTTTGTCTGATCAATTCCGATAGCTTGCTTTCACCGACAATGCGTCATCCGTTGAACTTCAAAGGCAACTTTTAATTAATAAACGACTATAGTTATACTTTAACGGGTTATTTTATGTATAAGACGGTCTCACCTAAGCTTCTTGGTAAAAGAAAAGTCTCGTTACACTTCAAAGGTAACTTCTTACAAAGAGACAATTCCAATTACACTTCAAAGGTAACTTATTAGAAAAGGCACAATTCCAACTACACTTTCAAAGATAACATCTTACTAAACACGACTTTGGTCTTACTGCAAAAGCAATTTCCTACTAGAAGACGATTTAGTCATACTTCAGAGGGTAACGTCTTACTAACAGACGACTCTAAAATTGCATTTTAAAAGTTTATCTTTAAAAATTCTGCAGTTACACTTCAAAGGCAACATTTACAAGACCACTTTAAGTAAATCTCAAAAGCAACTTTTGTCACGAGCATTGACGGCAGAAAAAAACAATCTCAGAAATTCATCAACGCACCTTTAAAGAAGAAGAAGACTTCACGTAGAACTGCTTCCCTGCCACTCCTTGCTACTCCTTATGTATCAGTTCCTCACCGGCCGGCGCAGTAATCGTATTTGCCCCGATGTAGCAAATCTGAAGCTCGACGCATGCGCGTCGATAAAGCGAGATCTCGCGAAATCCGGCGAGATCTCGTCGACCACGACCGCGCCTCAGCCTCTAAGGACAAACGAGACTTGGCCGCATCGATCCGTACGAATTACCGTTAGGGGCCTCGACCACGGCGGATCCAGACATTCACGAAAGGAGCTAAATTTTAGCATTACATATTTTACCAAATTTCACCCTTACCACGTCATACCAATCTCAGATTTTATCATTACATATTTTGCCAAATGTTACTTTTACCACATCTTAGCAATTCCAAATTTTACTATTGCCAGATATTACCTTTATCATATTTTTTCCATTGCCAAATGATACCTTTACCAAAATTTTACCTTCACCACATCAGACCAATTACCAAATTTTAGCATTACCATAGTTTACCAATTACCAAATTTTAGCATTAACATAGTTTACCACAGTTTGCCTTTGCCACGTCTTACCAATCCCAAGTTTTACTATTACTGAATATTTTCTTAATAAAATTTTACCCACACTAAATTTTACCATTGCCAAGTTTTATATTACCAATTGTTTCATTATTACATTTTAGCTTAATCAAATTTTACCATAACCAAATACTGACCGTTCAATATGAAGTCGGAAAATTTTGATACTCTTTTACGCCTTTATGACTTTTGAGAATCCAGACAACAGTAAAGTCTCGAGAAAATTTATTTTCAACTTTTCAATACTTTATTTTATTTTATTTCTTAGTCTATTAATATAGCCGCTTTTACTTTACACATTCTATGATGGACAAATTGGATGGCTTGGCCCCTAAATCAGCTGGGGAGCCACAACCGAGTTCCCCCTGAATCCGCCCTTGTCTACGCCCCCATCCCACCCAGGTGTTACCGTCGACTCCCTCGAGGGGACACATCAATGCAGCAACGACGTAAAACCAAGTGACCAGCGCTTGACCACACTGACCACGTGCCATACTAATGACCAGGTGCGCGCGCCAACCGTTCGGGGAGCCGTGATTTACTGGCTCCCCGTCCGGGCGGCATGTACAATCGGAAAACGATACTACATGTTGCTCGATCTCTTTAGCTCCAATTAACTATATCTCGCCGACACGGGACCCGCAGCATCTGACAGCTTTAGTGTGCAGCCGAAGCCTTGTCCTGCATAGAAATTAAACAAACACAGACCTAAGTGACAGCAGAGGTCCTCATCTGTGCCCGCAATGTTGCGCGTCGTATAACGAACACGTGGGTGTATTATTACGTCCCGGAGATTTTAATCATCGTCGTCTTTAGCGACATCTGAAGGTAATTAAGACTCCGTCGAATTCTCCGCTAGATTGCTGAGACATGGCAGCGTTTTTGAAAGGGTATCTAAAGGCGCTATATTAAGTGAATAGATACATACATACATGTTACGGTATATAAATCTGTGCATACATACATACATATTCATGCACACGCATGCATGTATACATACATAAAAACACATACACATACAGACATATATACACATGCTTGCACATATCATACATACATTTATACATATTCATTCGCATATGCATGTCTGCATATATGCATGTACATATATGCATGCATGCATACCTACATACATACATACATACATACATAAATACATGCATATATACATATATGCATACATACATACATATATACATACATACATCCATACATACATGTATACATACATGCATCCATACATACATATATACACACACATGCACACATACACACATACATACATACATACATACATATCCATGCACACACGCATGCTTGTATACATACATAAAAACACATACACATACAAACATTATACACATGCTTGCACATATCATACATACATTTATACATATTCATTCGCATATGCATGTCTGCATATATGCATGTACATATATGCATGCATACATACATACATATATGCATGCGTATATACATGCATACATACAAACATACATACACATACATACATACATACATACATGCATGCATACATGCATACATGCATGCATACATGCATGCATACATACATGCATACATACATGCATACATACGTACATACATACATACATACATACATACATGCATACATACATGCATACATACATGCATACATGCATACATGCATACATACATGCATACATGCATGCATACATGCATGCATACATACGTACATACATACATACATACATACTTCACACATACATCAGTGGCCGCTCCAGGATTGCTTGCGTGGGCGGGGCCAACCTTTGAAATGTAACGCGCTTTATTGGATTATGACGTCAAAAATTTTATTTCTATGAACCAGCCAGTCAGCATTACAGCCCGAAATGCAGCTGCTGTCTGCGTGGTGACTCAGAATCGGTTAAAGGGCGTGACTAACCTTTTGACCCGTCTTGTATCTGTTGGTCAGAACTGAATTCTGCCCCGACAGACGACGTCTTATGCAAACGAAACTAAAATATCCGGTCAACCGAAGATGACGTCAGCGAAATTGTTTACCCCACGAAATGTAGGCTATACAACAAGAGCACATGAATTTTCATGTATACAATGTATGTATTTATGTATGTACTTAAGTTTGCATGAATGTATGCATGAATGCATGTACGTACATATGTATGTATGTAAGCATGTATGTATGTATGTATGTACGTATGTATGTATGAATGCATGTATGTATGTAATACTTAAGTAAGTACGCATTTTGTATGTACGTATATAAGTATTATGTATGTATGTGTGCTTACATGCATGTATGTATGTATGTATGTATGTATGTATGTAAGCATGTATGTATGAATACATGCATGTATGCATGAATACATGTACGTATGTATGCATGTACGTATGTATGCAAATATTACGAATGTATGTGTGCTTGATTGTATGTTTATGTGTGTATGTATGTATGTATATACTTAAGTAAGTACGTATATTGTGTATACGTATGTATGTATTATGTATGTATGTGTGCTTGCATGCATGTTTGTATGTATGTATGTAAGCATGTATGAATGCATGTATGTATGTATGTATGTACAGTATATACTTAAGTACGCATATATGTATGTATGTATGTATGTATTACGAATATATGTGTGCTTGCATGTATGTATATATGTGTATGTATGTATGTATGTATGTATGTATGTATGTGTGTATGTATGTATATGTGTGCGTGCATGTATGTTTGTCGTGTTTTTATGTACGTATGTATGTGTGTATTATTTAAAGAAAAGTACAATATCTTGGCGCAGTATAAATTGATATAGGTAACGAGATACTTTCTGTACTAATAACTGGAGGTTATAGCTTCCCAATATTTTCTCGATTATATAAAATGTCTGTTTACAGCAGAAACTTTTGCTGAGAACTGCTTGGTTCGGCCCCAACCAACATCCTTAATTCAGAATTTTCTCCTCCTCCTCCTCCTCCTACTTCTACTCCTCCTACTTCTACTTCTAATCCTCCACCTTCTCTTTCTCCTTCTTCTCCTCATCCTCCTTCTACTTCTTCTCCTACTCCTCCTCCTTCTACTCCTCCCCTTATCTTTCTCCTTCTCCTTCTCCTGCTCCTCCTCCTCCTTTTTTCTTTTTCTTCAGCTTCTGTGTTCTGCGCAATACGCCCTTTTTGCGCCCGTGAACCGTGGCCACACTATTTCCAGAGTGTTCTGCAGCGTCACGCAACTCTACGACTGATGGATGTGAGCATCGGAATCGATAAAAATCACACCGTTTTGCACAAAACGAAATTATCTTCTTATGAAGTCGAGAAGACGATTCCTTTTCGAGTTTAGGAATTTTGGTCGTGACGCAGCGATCATCACCACCTTGTTGAAGACAGTTTCTGACCGAATAATGAATAAAGTCGCAAAGACCGTCGTGACTCGATAAAAAGAGGGTTTATTTGTTTGGGCAATTTCTTCAAAGAAATGAGCAAAATGGCGAAGTGCATAAAAATGATGGTTAACAATAAACGTTTGTGCAAAACATGACGCTTCTTCTTAAAGTTCTCTGCCCACGCGCAGGTTAGAACGTCCAATCGATGTTGGGCCTCTCCGTCAGTTTATTGTATCCGTCCTCCATCATCCAGTTTTGTAGCATCTGTCTAGGTCTTCCTCTTCCTTTCTTTCCTTCCATTCTTCCCTCTGTTATATTTTTCAGGAGGGAATCACCTCTCGGTATGTGTTCAATCCGTTTCCTCTGTCTCTTTCTTATTGTAGCCTTCAGAGATCTTCTCTCTTCCCCCTGTTGAGGCACCTTTTCGTTTGTTTTGTGTTCTGTCCAGCGAACCTTCTCCATCCTGCACCATACGCATAACTCAAATGCCTCCAGTCTTCTGAAATCTTCTTTTCGGATGGTCCATGTTTCCGATCCATATTAGACCACACTCCATATCAGTGTTTTGACCATTCTCTTCTTTAGGTTCCTCCTCTCATTAATTCTTTCCTCTATATAAAAGCATCTTTCCCCATTGCTATCCTTTTTTATTTCCTTATGAAGCAGTATATCTGTATGTCTGTGTCCGTCTGCCCGTCCTTGTGCATGTTTCTGTCCGTCCTTGTGTATGTTTCTGTTCGTCTGTCTGTCCTTGTGTATGTCTGTGTCCGTCTGTCCGTCCTTGTGTATGTTTCTGTTCGTCTGTCCGTCTTTGTGTGTATGTTTTTGTCCGTCTGTACGTCCTTGTGTATGTCTGTGTCCGTCTGTCCGTCCTTGTGTATGTTTCTGTCCGACTGTACGTCCTTGTGTATGTCTCTGTCCGTCCTTGTGTATCTCTCTGTCCGTCCTTGTGTATGGCTGTGTCCGTCTGTCCGTCCTTGTGTATGTTTCTGTCCGACTGTACGTCCTTGTGTATGTCTCTGTCCGTCCATGTGTATCTCTCTGTCCGTCCTTGTGTATGTCTGTGTCCGTCTGTCCGACCTTGTGTATATTTGTTCGTCTGTCGGTCCTTGTGTATCTCTCTGTCCGTCCTTGTCTCCCTGTTCGTCCCTCCTTCTCGCTCTTATTCTTGTCGTCCCGGTTGTGAGAGAGAATTTTCCAAGCAAGTTGCGATTTTGACGACAGCAGTTCTCACGACGGCGCTACATGAATATAATCGTTCAGCGAGAGTTTTCGTTTCTTCTTTTCGAAAACACACGGACCTTCAAAGGTCCTCCTCTCTTTGTTTTATTGCGAAGACAATATCCAAATTAAGTGTCCAGTTTCCAAGGGCATAGCACTATCGAGTCAGGACTCCTTGGAATCGCGACATTATGTAGCGCCTTAGGTACCAGAAATGTTCCGTATGAACGTCTAAATATAGGTACACGTTAACCGAACAAGTCGTGACCTTTGGCAGGTCATTTCCGTAGTGTTTGCCTACACAACGGCTGAGATTACCCGAGAGCTCGTCACTATCCTGGCCTGGATCGAGGAGCTACAAAAATTAAAGTATCAGTTGATCGACGGGAATGTTTGTTGGTGAGTAGTGAGAAAGGATCAGAGATAGGTCGGTCGGTTTAAAGGTAATACCTTGTGAAACCTATAAACACAAATGCAACACGATGGTCTATCGGTAACGCATTTTGTCAAAGATCATGCGGTTGCGGGTTCGACTCCGTGTAACGACCCTGGGCAAGTTGTTTGCGCACACCATGCCTCTGTCACCAAGCAGTAGAAGTTGGTAGAGGTGTAAGCTGGGAAGTAAACGGCAAGTCCTGCGATGCACTGGCCCCGTTTCCAGGACCTTGGGATTCGTCCATTGCCGGCTCAACTGCCTAGAGATAAGGAAGTGAGCGCCTCCCCTACGTCTCACTTGTGGGATATGGGATACTTTACTTTTATTTTACAAAGTTTCAGTTCAAAGTTTACGTTGTTTATTTTTCCATTTTTGCAAAACTTAACACACACTTCTTTCCGTTGTTTATTTTTTGCAGATCTGCAAGACTTAACAATTACACTTTCACACTGTTTACATTTTGCAAGTTTTTCAAAGCTTCGATTCATATTTCTAAGTTGTTTGCTATCAAGGGTGCGCCTAGGGATCGACACCCACTTCATCTGAAAGACTGTCCGATGTCTGAATAACAACAGATAACAAAACTTGAGCCTCAGCGGAAAGACTCCTTAACCGCTGCACCACGTCTGAGGGTAAAATTTATACTATACATACATATACTATACATAATTATATTACATACAAACATTCAAACTTACATACACACATTCATCACTGTACCTAAAGACATACACACATACATGCATACGCATACATAAATACACATACATATAAACATACATAAACACACATACTTACCTATACTCTAAGTGTACTAGCTATTTTAAAGGCAATCTAAGCGTAATTTTCGGGGGATACGCGGTACAAGTACCCCTCCACTGTTTAGAATTGGCTGTACCATATACCCCATTCTTTCAAATCGTGAATAAACAATATCCCTATATCTTCAGTCGGATTCTGATATTCTCCAATGACTTTTTATACTATTAATCAAACAAAAATTACTGCACGAAAGGGAAAGGAAGAGAATAAAACTAGTAAATGTAAATATAGGCCTACATGTTTTTCTATAGCGACTGTATGGCCTCGACCCTGCTCATTTTTCAATGAATTTATCGGGTGAGATCCTTCACCACCGCTGCCCGTTTGAATGGGCGTCTCGCCAATTAAGGTTCCCGTGCGCTGACCGTGATAGCCAGAGATTCTGGTAAACATAGCCCAAAAAAGAAGTTGTAACCGCGAAAGGAAGGAAAGAATTAGAACCGTCACTTTCTAGACCAAAATCACGCCCTTGGCATTTAATATTCGTGGCCGTTTAAATGTCAGCTTGCGATTGCTGGAGAATTCTGTCTTTCTTCGATGGCGTGAATTCGTCCCTCCAGGCTGTACTGGTCCTTCATCAGTTTCAACACCAGGTGATTCGTATTCGATTTCGACACTCTCTCGACCTCTCTCCTTAGCACCTTAAGCTCTCCTTTCAAGCCAGCGATCTTCTCCAAACAGTCCTTTACTCCTGAAGAACAAGTTTCCCGCGGATGAGGCAAATTCCGTTCACCTTTTGAATCGATCGCGTTCTTTTTCAAGTCGCCATTTTGGGCGGCCCTTATCTTCTTGTTCTTCTTCTTTTTTCTCTTCGTTTTGTGCAACGCTGGTTCCATGCTTTCGTACGACGAAGCTAAGCAGTTAATTTGATTGCTGTTCGGGTTATGTTTGCAAGGCTCTTTGGACAGATTGTTCGATTCGTCGTGCGAATCACTTTGTTGTAGGCATGTTTCTTTCTCAATCATGCAGTAACACGAATGGCCTCCATTATCAGTTCTGTTGTTCATTTGCTTTTTATGGGTCAGATTTCCTTTTTCTGGATTCGCTTCGTTCGCTCTTTCTGGATCAAGTTCCCATATTTCATCTCCTATCCCAATACTCTTGTGCCTCGCCTCCGTTGTTTGCGTGCGTTCCACATTTTCCTTTAATTCTTGTCCTACAATTTCCTCAATAATTTCTTCCCATTCCGGTTTTTCCCTTTCTTTCACAAAATCTCCATGTTCGTTTTTTATTTTATATTGCCTGCCATTCATTTCTTTTGCCAACCCATCCCCTCCATGCTCCTCTCCATGCGAATTTCCCATCTTAATCTTTTCTTCCTTGACTTCAGCTTGTTCGTCCTCCTTCTTTTCCAGCAGTTTTTCAGGTTCAGCGGTTTCTATATTCGTTCTACCTGAATCTTCCAAGGTTCCTTTCGCCGTCTCCCTTTCCACTCTTTCGCCCGCTGTCTGATTGCTTTTCTGATGTCCTTTCAACATAAATCCACCTTCAGCTACTCTTCCCTTCCATTTTTCCAAATCTCCTTTTCCGAAATCTTCAACCGTTGGTCCTTGCGCATTTTCCCAATCTTTAAAGCTCTCCGAACTCTCCAGTTTTTCACACGCCTCATCAATTCGTTCGATCTCTTCTCTAAGCTCATCGACAGAGCTCAGACGGTCCTTCGCGTCAGTTCTACGTATCAGGTCTTCGAGCTTGCTCTTCAAATGGTCCAGCTGGACCCTCGTTCCTTGAAAACCCTCCTCAGGCTGGGGACAGTCACGTCTCTCGCCAGCTGCTTTGTTCCAGTTTGACTGGAAGTTTGAGTTAGCTCTATTTGATAAGTGGAGCTGTGAGTCAAGCTTTTTGTACGTAGCCATCAGAAGCATCCGTAGTCCCTGGTTGAGAAAACAATACAGATCATTTCATTGTTATATTGTTAGGCCTATTACGATCTATAAAGCAGGCCTTGTTATTAATATTATTATTATTATTATTATCATCATCATCATCATCATAATCATCATCATCATAATCATCATCATCATAATCATCATCATCATAATCATCATCATCATAATCATCATCATCATAATCATCATCATCATAATCATCATCATCATAATCATCATCATCATAATCATCATCATAATTGCTGCTGCTACTACTGTACTACTACTACTGCTACTACTACTACTACTACCACTACTACCACTACTACCACTACTACCACTACTACTACTACCACTATAGTGCTACTACTACTACTATTTCTATTACTACCACTGCTGCTGCTACTACTAGTAGTAGTATAAATAAAACGAGAACCTTCTTGACGTCGTCTTGGCGTTTCGAAATGTGTTGCAGCACAGCGCGGTGGTAGAATTGGCACTGGGTGCGTTCGTGCTCCTGTCAATTCAGAACACACAAAATAACGCACCCGCGTTCAGTCAATTTGTGTAGCGCGGGCATAAACAACGATAAGGCATTCGTCGTGGATTTGAAACATTGTTGGCCTCTTCGTAACACTTGGCAAATGATCATCCATGTGCGAAGACAATTAATATGGCGCTTTAGAGAGCGTATTTAAGGAAATTTGAGTTCAGCCTCTGTCTAAACTTTTCTAACTATGCCATCAGTCAGTCAGTCAGTCAGCCAGCCAGCCAGTCAGTCAGTCAATTAATCAATCAGTCAATCAGTGAGTCAGTGAGTCAGTCACTTAGTCACTCACTCACTCACTCACTCACTCAATCAATCAATCAATCAATCAGTCAGTCAGTCAATCAATCAGTCAACAATTCCATAAAGCATGCAATCTTTGACAATAACTGACCGACTTACGATGATGGAGGAGTAAGCGGTTTCGAACTGGCAGTGATGGCACGTGACTCGGCGATGCCGGCACTCGGTGGTCACGTGACCCTTCATTTGTCGCCAGATGACGCGCGCTCCGCAGCTGAAGCAGACCGACTTCCGGTTCTCGCACCAGCTCTCGTGTTCCTACAGCACGACACGTAAGTCTTAAATCAAGCGGCGCTCTATAAATATGCATTTACATATATACGTACATACATTCATACACACATATATACATACATACATACATACATACATACATACATACATACATATATACATACCCACATACATATATACAAAGATAGATAGAAACATACATACATACATATATACATACCCATATATATACATACATATATACATACATATATACCTACCCACATATATACATACATATATACATACATATATACATAGATACATAGATAGATACATACATACATACCCACATATATACATACATATATACATACATATATACATAGATACATAGATAAATAGATACATACATACATACATACATACATACACATACACACACATACAAGACACTAATTCTAAATAGCTACCGATACTATCTCCATCTATCGAATACTGTTGGAAATAATGTCAGCACATGTTGAGGTGACATCTACCGAATAAACGATAATCCAATAATCAACCCTAGCAACAAATAAGTCCCTTACACACCAACGTCTCAGGGAGGCTCGAACCCTTATTCTCCGCGTCACAAGCGGTCGAGCGCTCTCACCAATAGGCTACCGTGCCTTGGGCATTATGATGACGGCGCTATAGAAGTTATTAGATTAGATTGGATATTTCAGACATGACTGTAATCGTAATCGTAAACTCGAGATTTCTACGGCGCCCGACGAAAGCTAAGTCGCGGGAACCAGCTTATTCACAGGTGCTCAGTCATAACAAAATCGATAGGCAAGAAGGGTTCGGTTCCAGGTCAAGATCCAAGAGTCAGGCAGGCAGGCAGGCAGGCAGGCAGGCAGGCAGGCAGGCAGGCAGGCAGGCAGGCAGGCAGGCAGGCAGGCAGGCAGGCAGGCAGGCAGGCAGGCAGGCAGGCAGGCAGGCAGGCAGGCAGACGGCTAAGGTGTTTGGTGTTTGGAATCGGATCAGCAAGATAGTTAAGGGGAAGAAGAGGAATCAGGATGGGATCTGCGAAACAGAAGTGTTTTCAATTTTGAGTGGAAGACCTGCGGAGAGATTGCAAGGGTGAAGTGATGGTGAGTACATGAGATGGATCAGATAATTGTCGTAATTCTGACGGGAGTTTATTCCAGATGGGCGGAGCAGCTATGGCTATGCAGCGGGTAAGTGGGGAAGCCACTTTATTAAGACGTACTTTGAGTTGGTCGAACTCTCCCACCCACCCACACGGTGGGTCGAAGCTGCATTTCGCTTTCAGATTCCTCATACGATGATAAGAATTGTCAAGGAAATGCTGCAAGAGAATTAAAACGTTTAATCTTCATCATCCTCCGTCCGACAACAAAGTTTAGTAGTAGTTGTTCCTCTATTTAACGACATCTTATGGCATCAAAGGCCGTTGACGTCGCCCTCCTCCTTTATCCAGGCTTGGGACTGGCACTAACCCCAAACAAAGCAGTGGCGGAGGTTTAGTTATAGGTTAGTAGTAGTTCCTCAGTTTAGCGACATCTTATGGCATCAAAGGCCGTTGACGTCGCCCTCCTCCTTTATCCAGGCTTGGGACTGGCTCTACCACCAAACAAGGCAGTGACGGAGTGGTAAGTATCTTTTGTTGCGCGACAGTCCAGTGGTTAGCGATCTGAACTGTGAATCGAGAGACCGGGGTTCAAATCCACGCTCACACAGATAAGTTTAAAGGTTTCTGCTCCACTAACGCCATCTAGTGAACTCAGCTATAAAACGAGTATGCTGTCGGTGGGAAGATCAGATGACCAGACAGAAGACTGGCCATTCGTCCTCACACTGCCAAAAATTCCTTTTTAATGCGAGTATTTTAACCGTATTTTTACGGCGAATCAGTCCCATTTTTTAGCTTACCTTCACTGACCCGTTTGTTTCATGCCTTTCGGGTTATTTGTCCCGTTATTCAACCTGCTTGCATTGTTCGTATTTGTATACATGTGCGTAAAATATAGTTCGCACATTTAAATGGCGAAGCGAAGAAAAAGGAAGTAGTTAACACTTCACACTTATGACTGAAGCTCTTCTTCTATGTATCTCTTTCAGCTGGATAATGCAGCATATGTAGAATGCCTGTCTGTCTGGAATGCCTCTCCTTCACCTGTTGAAGCACCTCTTCATTTGTGTTGCGCTCTGTCCAGCTAACCTTTTCCATCATGCGCCATACCCACAACTCAAAAGCCTCCAGTCTTCTGAAGTCTTCTTCTCGGATGGTTGATGTTTCCGATCCATATAAGACCACGCTCCATATCAGTGTTTTGACCATTCTCTCCTTTAGGTTCCTGTTCAGTCCTCCTCTCATTAATTCTTTCCTGGATGACTGTCTGGGAATTTAACTGACGGTGGCACGGTTTTGGTGAAATTTCGAATTTAATTATAAATAATTAAATAATGTTAAAAGAGAAGCTATTACCAGTTCTGAAGCCACTTTGTACGATTCTCCTTTTCTTTCGCAAGCGGGGCAGAGAGATTGGCTACAAGACAGAATGAACTTTCACGTTAAGAAAAAACGAATGCATGTGTGCGTGTACGAAACAATATCCTTTGTCTGTTCGTCTTTAAATTTGAGGGTCGTTATTCGGAGTCCACTCGTATTTGGAATCTTCTGTAACCTTCTCTTCGGTCACCTGGCAATCGAACTTTGTTCTTTTTATGGCATCTTTGGACAATCCCTCTGACTTGACGCAGCGCTCGTGAATACGCTGGTGCCCTGCGCTAAGCTTCCAAGTAGCTCTTTAGAAATTCTCGAGATTACAGTTACGATTACGAATCGACAACCATCAAAGGCCCGCTTTGACGACGACGATTTGCGCTGTTACATTGTTACATTTTTTAAAGAATTAGTATTACACAACAGTTCAAAAAACAAACAAATAAATACATTAATTAATTAAATGTTTAATTATTTAAGATTAGGACTGACTGACTGCATAAAAGCGCACAGATATTTTAGGGTTTCTAGCCGCTTGAGTCCTCATCGACCTAAGCATTGGGTGGGACATGTCCCCTGCCCCACATGGATCGACACCTCTGCCCTCTATAAAGCCCCATCTTACCCCTACAAAGTGGGCGGGACATGTTCCCCTACCCCAAAGGGATCAACGCCTCTGCTTTCTAGAAGGCTCCATCTTACACCCTACGAAGTGGGTGGGACATGGCAGAGGGGATCGACACCTCTGCTTTCTATAAAGCCCCGTCTTACCCCCTACTAAGTGGGCGGGACATGTCCCCCTGCTCCACAGGGATCGACACCTCTGCTCTCTAGAAAGCCCCGTCTTACCCCCTACAAAGTGGGCGGGACCTGTCCCCTGCCCCACAGGGATCGACGCCTCTGCTTTCTAGAAAGCCCCGTCATACCCCTACGAA
This sequence comes from Norana najaformis, assembly GCA_964023275.1. Lineage (NCBI taxonomy): Eukaryota > Metazoa > Annelida > Clitellata > Crassiclitellata > Hormogastridae > Norana > Norana najaformis. The sequence continues at coordinate 17,529,926 of OZ029928.1, forward strand.
GTGGGTGGGACATGTCCCCTTGCCCCGCAGGGATCGACGCCTCTGCTTTCTAGAAAGCTCCCCGTCTTACCCCGTACGAAGATGGTTGAAGCAGCGGTCGCAGAAGCGGTGGGAGCAGTAGTCCTGCCACGGAGTAGACTGCAGAAAGGGCTCTTGACATCTCGCACACTTTGTCCTGTGATCGTCTTCCGGTTGGGGTAAGAAACGTACTTCCGGTGGGGGTTCCTGTCCTCCGATCCCAGACGCCGCCATCTTGACAGAAGTGGCGATGTTCTGCGTTTGAACTGGAGGAAGAAATTTAGCTACAGACTCTAACTGACCTATTTATTGTATGACCTGACCTGACCGATATAATCCAATTGGACCAGATTTCTTTGCCTGACCTTTTCAGGTCTGTTAACCTGACCTCTTTAAAGATGCGGTCCAATTGCATCGGATCTATTTGATACATACAAGCCTTGTATTCCAATTGGGTCAGCTTATTAACCTGACCCAAATATGTGTTGTATTCCAGTTGGATCCGCTGTATTAGCCTAACCTATATAAGCCTTGTATTCCAATTGGGTCAGCCTATTAACCTGACCCATATATGCCTTGTATTCCAACTGCGACAAATCCATATACCAGAACACTAGAATTGGGATGGGAAGCACTTTTGAGCAGTCTGTATACGTCTTCTTAATGGTGCTATATAAGTTTTGGACATGGCGGATTCCGAGGGGGTGGGGAGGGGCAAAATGGACGTACACCCCGTTAAACTTAGAGGACCAACACTGTGACTAATTACTCTGTCAATTTAAACTCTAACCCGCAAAATTCAAAGAAAGACCCGGGGATAGGACGGAAATTTATGAGTGAAATGTGTCTTAAACAGATATATTCGATCTAATCAAATCTAATTCAACCTAATAATAATGATGATGATGATGATGATGATGATGATGATGATGATGATGATGATGAAGAAGAACAAGAAGAACAAGAAGAAGAACAAGAACAAGAAGAAAGATTAATAATAATAATAAAATAATAATAATAATAACAACAACAACAACAATAATAATAATAATTTCGAAGTGTGATGGTTTTTGAGACATGCCATCAGTTTCAGCGCCTATCAGTCATCATCCGACGTTTTAATGCGGTCGCTTGCCGAAGCACCTTCTTTCTGCCAAAACTTGACGAGTTTTAGTCAACCCAGACAGTTTATTTCTCCGGAGCGTTTTTTTTATAAGTCCCGAGATGGATCATAAGTACCTCGGAAAAATAGAAATAGACCGCTTTCCTTTTCCAACGTGTTGCCTCCACAATGCGTCCTTTTATTTCAATTGTCTTCCGGGAGGAGCCAGACATCAGCGAAGACTAGCCATCTCAGAACGCAATTTTTCATCTGGATAATTTTTTTTACTTCCTCAGGGATCATAAATACTTCGGGGAAAAATAATATCTTCGCCCCTCTTACTTCAAAACCCGAATGCGCCCCTGTAATGTGACATATTACATTACGTACGTCACGTTACAGTTGCATCAAATGTCAGATTACAATTAAACTTTGTTGCTGCCTGGAGGTTATTGTGGTTTTTAAACGGCCATGTTTTTCACGATGTTGTGTTTTGTCAGCTGGCGTGTTTTGAAAACGCAGGCCCTTAATGTTTACCAGCTTCTAAGGCCTACTTGATTGTTTTCTTACCTGTCTGTTGTTCTTACTTTTGTTCTACATCTTACAACACCGCTTGTTTCTAAAACTCCGATGAATTACGAACTAGAAATGCCCAACTAACCGTTCAACGTCTTTCCATTTCGATGTTTATACCTCTATTATTGGGTTTTCCCAACGTTGGGATTTCCAAGTCAGCTTATCTGATTCAGCTGGCTTGACTCATTTATTCAGCCGGTAAGCCAACTCCTCTGCCCTGCGTCATTGTGTAGGTCAAATTAATATCGTAATCGTGAGTTCGAGATTTGTACAGCGCCCAACGAAAGCCATGTCGCGGAGACCACCTTATTCACAGGCGCTCAGTCAAGACAAAATCGATAGGCAAAAGGGTTCGGTTCCAGGTCAAGATCCAAGAGTCAGGCAGAGAGACAGCGTGGCAGTTACGGTGGGTGATGTTTGGGATTGCAGCGGGAAGAGGGATAAGAGGAAGAAGGGGACTCCATCCTATAATTATGTTTGTGTCCGAAGTCTTTAGGACCAACACTGGAATATTTAATTACTTAACTGAAACAAATAACAAAATCTTCCAGAATTTTAGCGCATGCACAACTGGTGTTCTTTGTGAGATTAACAGTTTCTTTATTTCAATATAGTTCGACAATTTTCTGGAGTCAACGCGTTACCGAAGGTCTATGAGGTCGCCAGGAAGTGAGAAATGAGTCGTACATGAGTCATGAGGTAGACTGCTAACTTATTTAGAGTAGCTGCAGCTTTCCATTTCGTTTTCTGTTTCTCTTAAAATTTCCAACTCTGTTTACGAGCGCCATGTTCTGACACGTGACCGTTCTACACGCTGGTACCCTGCTGTCCATGCACTAGACGTTGAGGAGACGGAGGCGGTTTCGCGCGTAGCAGAGTTCCAGCAGCTCTCCGCAGAAGAAGGGCTGTGATTGACAGTAGCGGCAGAACGTGCGGAGGAGGTTGCTGTCCTGACGCGTGGCTGACGGGACCAAGCTCAGAGGGGTGCCGGAAAGCCCGCCCAGTAGCTCGTGAGACTCCGCCCTTCTTGACCCCGTTGCGTCGTCTAGACCCATCACCGATTCGTCCGACAATGAACCCAATGAGGGGTACCCTACCAAAACAAAACTCTAAATGTACACGTTTTTTCTCGAGCGACCGTATGGCCTCGACCCTGCGCATTTTTCAATGAATTAATCGGGCGATATCCTTCACCACGTGCGTCGTAACGTTAACATTACGATAAACTTCAACACTTCCTCTTCCCCTTCTCACTTTTCGGTTCAATTCAAAACACTAACCACCTTATCCGTCTGCCTGCCCGCCCGCCCGCCTGTTGGAATTTGACCTGGAACCAAACCTTTCTTGCCTATCTATTTCGTTTTGACTGAGCGCCTGTGTGTAAGCTGGTCCCCGTGACGTGGCTTTCGTTGGACGCTCTAGAAATCTCTGAATTACGATTACGATTAAGCTACTTTTAGTTTTTCCAGTTTGCGACTACGATTTCACTTTATTATTATTATTATTACGAAAATTTGTAACGCACGCAAAGTCACACCGAAATGCGAATCGGAGGCGCGGATAGTAAGTCGCCAGGTGAAAAGAGTTAGATATTCTGTCCTTATTCTATCCTTCACCTTGACTGCACCGTACCATCAAACAGTTTAGTTCCTGAAACGTACAACTAATACTACGTCCAGTGGATTATGGTTCATTTAAATACAGTTGGTTTATTATTCTGAATATTCATTGTAATTAGCATTTAAATTAAGTTTGGTAAGGTGACTCACCGGCCTGTAACCGCGACACCAGAGTCATCAACAGAAGGACGTGCAGCCAGTGAAGTAGTCTGTTAGACGCCATCTTGTTGCTCCGTTTCCTTCTCGACAGTCAGCTTCGCAATACAGTCGGCTTTGCCTTTTCGACGAGTTTAGGGGATATTTATACCAGTCTGAAACAGTTAGGAAGCCTCTTGCTGTGCGACCTGCTGCTCTAAGCATTTCTATATTTCCTTTGTCAAACCTCTGAAAAGCTCAATCCAAGCCGTCTGATCACAGGCTGCTCAATACGATGGGTTTCCCAAAAATGTCGCGCCATGCCTTGTCACCGAAATGTAAATGTTCACGATTTTCTATAGCGACCGTATGGCTCGACCCTGCTCAATTTTCAATGAATTAATCGAATGATATCGATACTTCAATACCGCTGCCCGTTTGAATGGGAGCCACACCATTTAAAGATCCCCTCAAGGTTATTTCCGGCTATGTTTCAACTAAGAGCTGGCGAAAAAGTTGATCTCTTGCGAGACTCCGAGAAATTTTGAAGATTTAAGCTTATGTTACACTCTTCAAACTCATGTACAGTATGCATTATCACCAGACAATGTAGGTCTGTTAATATTACTATTACGTAGAAGTAACTGCGTGAAGTCCACAGTCACTGCGATCCAGTTCTTATCTTTCTCGCCACACTAACTGTTTTGGCTAGCCTTAAAATTTGTTGAACACCTTCTACATCAAATTCCATCCAAGAGTACAAAGACCTTTTGTTTATATGCATTGTATTCATACGTACACAATAGATAGCGCCTTCAAAGAGACCTTTCAAAGGCTATATATATATATATACACATATACATATATACATATAAATATACACACATATATATACATATATATACATACATATATATATACATACATATATATATACATATATATACATACATATATATACATATATATACATACATACATATATATACATACATATATATATACATATATATATACATATATATATATACATATATATACATACATATATATATACATATATATACATATATATACATATATATACATACATATATATATACATAGATCATTTAGGCTAGATGTCGACACCGACAACGGGGAGCTCCCTCTGATGTACACCACGTTGTGTACAAACACAATACCACCTCACTCTATGTTCCTCTACATTATTCCCTCGGAGCTCGGATATTATGATGATCCTCCTATTTACCGTTTGAAAGGCGCCACCTAGTGTTCAAATTGTCGTAAATTTTCCCGGCATGTGCTCCATATAGACGAAGACGAACATCCATTGCTGTGTAGTCTTTGTTATACGTGTCGAAAGTGCTCTTGATCACACTTTTCTCTACCTATCGAGAATTGGGATGATCTGTGATTACACGTGTAATGTAATGTAATGTAATGTAACAAGCACTTATATAGCGCTCTTCAAGTACCTCTCAAAAGCGCTGATGACACGGCTATCCTACCGATCTAAACAAGTGCGTGTTCAAGTTAACAGAGAATTAACACTGAGTTAAACTAAGTGGAAAAGTACGAATGTTTAAAGGGAGACTGTTCCAGAACGATGCACGTGCATCTAAATGGTGTTAACCATGCCACTTGTGGAAGACTCACTCAAACATTGTTTAGTTTCTATGCTCACCTCGGCACTATTGACCGATCCAGTTCGGCTTAGGGTACTGTCGTAATTTTGTTGTTATCATGGCCACCTCTTGAGCTCTATGAAAATCAGCGCTATATAAATGCCCCAAATACAGTATGTTACATCATGGATTGCCCATCTGAAGAACTTACAAGGCCCGCGTCACGTCATATGTGTGAATGTATGTAGGTATGAGTATGCAAGTAAGCAGTGGTATAACCAAGGGCCCGCAACTGCAGGGCCCAGGCAAGAAACTGAACAAGAGGGGCCCGCTCAGACCCAGAAGTACAAACAGGTACAAGAGGGCCCCTTTGATTAATCTGCTGGAGGCCCAAATGTTAACGTCACGCCACTGCACGTATCAAAATTGTAAACTCAAGATTTCTATAGCGCCAAATAAAGCGAAGTTGCGGGAACCAGCTTATTCACAAGAGCTTAGTCAAAACAAAAGATAGGCAGGATGTACGTACGTAAGTATGCATGCAAGTAGATCTGTATGTATGTATCTGTGTATGCAAGCATGTAACTGGATATTTATACAGCGTATTTAACGAACCTCTCAAAGGCAACAAAGCATAACTGTCCAACAGATCTAAAGAAGCGTGACCAAGAAAAGCGGGGTACTGGTCGTTACAATATGTATGCTCCACCCTAAGACTCCGATGCCGTTGACTTTGACAAGGAAAATGAAGTCGCTAACACAACTGGGTGCTTCTTGGGGTTGGTTAGAACGTACTGCCATACCTTCTTCCACCTGCTTCCTTTCAGTCGAACCCCTCGGTCAACTAACACGAATTCCCTCATGAAAAGAAAACGTAAATTCTAACCCTCAGTCAATTCCAATTCACTTAATAAATTAACCATCTGCTTCAAAGCAAAACTGTCTGTCATTCTGAACTACGAATCCAAAGAAACAATATTCAACACAAGACAACTTTGAACTGTAACAAGAGCAGCACTGGACGAATCAGAACTCAGAGAACTGTAACAAGACAGAGTTGGATGAATCGGAACTAGACAAACTCTAGCAAGAGTTGCCGTCTCTGACAAGCGCTGCAAGACGCCTCTGAATCTCAGAAAGTTGACTAACACCCCAGTCGGGTAGAGATTGTCCCTGACACACTGTCTCCAGGGAGCTGACAGTCGAATCCAGCTGGTCCAAGGTCTGTCGAAGAGCTGGCTCTTTCTTCTCCTGCGCCTGTTCTTCCTGCAACATGATAAAGTAACATAAATATAAATGTACACATTTTTCTAGAGCGACCATATGGCCTCGACCCTGCTCATTTTTTCAATGAATTTATCGGGTGAAATCCTTCATCACCGCTATCCGTTTAAATGTGTGCCACGCCATTTAAGGTTCCCGTGCACGGACCGTGCTAGCCCGAGATTTGAATCTCTGAAATAAGCCACGACCGGGAGGTGAACCGGCATCTTCATGCTAGACACTAGATAGTCCTCATAAAATGCTTCTTCATAACACAGACCACGACAAAGTGCAGTTGGACACAGTCAGATCTCCAAACTTAATTTAGTATTTGAATGCTACTTCATCATAACATGACTAATCTGATGTATTCTGTAGTCCCAACCACTGAAATAATGCTCAATCGATGGTCACGCTAAATGTGCATGGCAAAATCCACGACAACTCTGGCTGAAAACTAAGAGGGAATCCAAGACGGTACAGAAATGGCCTAAAAAGGAAACAAGGCACTTTATCATAATGTGGTTACTGTGTAGGGACCTTGACCTTGACCTTGACTTACAACTGCTCAGCGCTATCGACTGGTGCTTAGTCATTAGAAAGAGGCGCTTAATAAGTGCAGAAATAATATTTATAACACGAGAGCCCATTATAACAATGAACTTGGCTCTGGCTCCCAAAGGTGGCATCTTAAGGGGCTTCTAGTGTACATTCATTTTCTATATTCAAATTGTACCACTGTATAATGAATGAGCAGACCTTTTCACTGGGGACACTTTCCTCTGCAATTCTCAGTCGCTTGTAAACTGGAGCCTGAAAGGAAAGAAACCCTTTAAAACGTTCACATTCATCAAAACAGACAGCAACACTAATGATTGTATGTTAGTATGAATATATATAAGTATGTGTGCTTGCATGTATGAATGTAGATATGTATGTATGTATGTATGAATGTATGTATGTATACGTGTATGTATGTATGTATGAATGTATGTATGTATACGTGTATGTATGTATGTATGAATGTATGTATGTATGTATACGTGTATGTATGAATGTATGAATGTATGTATGCATGTATGTATGAATGCATGTATGTATACGTGTATGTATGTACGTACGTATGTATGTATGTATGAATGTATGTATGTATGCATGAATGTATGTATGTATACGTGTATGCATGTATGAATGTATGTATGCATGTATGTATGAATGTATGTATGTATGCATGTATGTATGAATGTATGTATGCATGTATATATGTATGAATATATGTATGTATGTATGTATGTACATATATATAAAAGTATTTATATAGCACCATTTGAAACCTTTCAAAGCCACGGTGTAGTATTACTTACTCTGATTTCCTCGTCCTTCCTGGAATCACTGTATGCAGCAGGTGGATTGGAGTCTTGCAACCAGAGATCTTCTGCCGCAACCAGACACCACCTGTCAACTGTCTCTCCCTGCACCCTCATGCCTTCCACATCCACGTTTCCTGACTGAAACCCACTTGCTCGCTACAAAACAGAAATCAAATACTAATACTCAGGTGCCATAATCTTAAATCCCACCAGGACAAAAATATACTCCAACATTTCTGTTCCCCAATGAACTAACTTGGCTATAGCTCCAGACACTACCCACCATAGTCGTCGGACTGTCTGCCCGCCTGACTCTTGGATCTTGACCAGGAACTGAACCCTTCTTGCCTATCGATTTTGTTTTTGACTGAGTGTCTGTGCCCAGAGTTTTCAATTGCCAAACAATAAACGAGGCCGAGTGGATGCCTGATATTCCAAGGATGGTGGTAAAGGATCTCACCCAATAAATTCACTGAAAAACGAGCAGTGTCGCGGCCATACGGTCGCTATAGAAAAAAGCGTACATATACATTAATCCATACATTCAGATTAATTGTACAGCATGCCTCCAGGACATCTACTCAAAGACGGTCCTAGCCCAACCCTGACGAAAGAGCATCGTCGTCCCCGGCCTGAAGGACACCCAGAGGAAGGTTATTCCAGGTAGATGGCCCAATCATTGAGAAGGCAAAATGTTGCACTGTTGAAGTTCGTGCAACATTCACCCATCCAAGAAGTAAAGAAGCTCGATTTGTCAGCCTTGCATCAACAAAAATGAACCAGAAGATGGTATACATATGTACATAGATGTACATGCACACACACATATATACGTACATACATACATACATATGTACATACACACACATACATACGTACATACATACATATGTACATACATACATACATATGTACATACATACATACATATGCACAAACATACACACACATACATATGTACATACCGTATTATCTCGGGTATAGTGCGCACTCGTGCATAATGCGCACCCTGAGTTTGAAAATTTATCCTAATGTAAAAATCTTAGTACCAATGTATATTGCGCAGGTGAAGTTCCGTATGCCCAAGTAATGTAAACGCGAAGTCGGAAGCGTTAAAATATGCGCTATAAAACCATTCGATTCTAGATACTTGATATGGAAGTTCCGGCGTAAGCGAAATTACGTCCTTTGAAATCGGTTTGGCTAGCCGCGAATTCAAATGTTCGCTTGTGGCGCAAAACAAAATAAAAACTCGGGAAAATCCCCACCTCAAAGAAGCAGACCGCGAGGCTCCAGCTCCTTACCCTATGCTAGAAGATGTAGACTTCTTCTGTTGCCTTTGGTTAGTGCAAAAGCGGTCTTCGGGCGCGTGATCGGGGGTTGCAAAAAACATCTTAGAGCTTTATTCCTATGTATAATGTGCACCCAGACTTCGAGCAGATTTTATTGGGGAAAAACGTGCGCACTATACCCGAGATAATACGGTACATACATATGTACATACATGCATACATATGTACAAACATATGTGCATACACACATACATATGTACAAACATACATACATAAGCACATACATACATACATATGCACATACATACATACACACATATATGTACATACATACATATGTACATACATGCATACATATGTACAAACATATGTACATACACACATACATATATACAAACATACATATATACAAACATACATATATACACCCATACATACGTACATCACGATATTGCACAGCATCATAGTTCCGCTTCACTGACCTGCTTGACGTAGGAGATAAATTTCTGTCGTATCTGTTCGTTGCCGCTGAGGCTGTCAGGAACCAAGGACTCATGACTCGTTTTCTGAGCGAAATTCTCAAACACCTCCAGCGCCACCTGGTGTACTATGACGTCTGCGTCACCAAGGAGATGCGAAAACAGCCTTGGAATAAGATGGAGGATCTGACATTGCTGACGGCAACAAAAGAAAGTGTCAGTGTCAGCAACGTCAGTGTCAACAGTTTCAATGTCAAATGTAGGCAGCGTCAGAATCAACGTCAACACAGCATTAACAAACCTGTCAATGTTATATTAAATTCCAGAACGTCAGTTTATATTTCAGGATTGAATCTTAAAACCCAATACAGTTGTAATACCAGTTCCAAACAAGGCAACAGGGTGCCAGTAAGTAAGCAGATGAATTCCCCAACTGACATGGCTAGACCCACGTCAACCGTTTTTCAGTATTAAATTCATATTTTGTGAAAAACTGAAGTGCCCGCAACAGGAAGAACAGTTTCACCTTGGGCCTTGCAGCGAAGATTCCTGAGGCCAACCAAACTTAAAAACAAGACAGCGAAGTTCCTATAAGTACCACGGAATGCAGGTGAATTTCCCCAACTGGCATGGCCACCTTAATTTTGTCAGAGCCAAATTCAGTTCACAGACCTCATGAAAACACAAAATCGACTCACATCAGCATCTGGGCCAAAGGTTTTCGTTGCAAACGCACCCAAAACTTCAAGAACTGAGAGCTTCATGATGGCTTTGCAATCAGGTGATAAAACACTATCACAGAAGTGCAAGATCTACAAAAACAATTAACAACAGTTAAAATACAAACTAACAATACTTTAAACAAACTAACAATACAGTAGTTAAAATGAAAACTAACAATTAAGAAATCTATAAACGGTTAACATATAAAACCTACAGACATCAAAAACATAAGTAAGTAAGTAAGTAAGTATATTCTTTATTAACCATTAGCTAATCGTACATCGGTTTACAAGTATTTAAGAACACAAGAAAACTTAATATTCATACAACATCCTAATAATAAAACATTTACGCGTTAAAGGTAACAACAGTTAAAACAAACCAACAATTGTTAATACAAATTGTTCAATTTCAAACACAAATTAACAATAATTAAATCATAAATTAACAACAATTAAATCATAAATTAACAACAATTAAATCATAAACTACCATCAATAAACATTAAATGACAGGAGTTACATTCATTACAGGACAATTTTTAAACAACACATTAAATATAAAATAACACACATTAAAATAAAACAGACATATAAACAAATAAACAAAATAAACCAGGAACAATTAAAATATAAAATAAGACGTTAAAATATAGATAAATAAATAAATAAATAAATAAAGGAATAAAATAGAATAAATTGCTAATATCAGCTGGGACCTGTAAAACTGATTTGTTGTTAAGATTTGGTCCCAGATGCGACATGAAGTACAGCGTGGATGACACGATCGCACAAAGCAGAGGTCGATGCCTGCTAGTCTTTCCAACAGGTGGCAGCACTGACAGAAGAACCAAGCACTGGGCGACCAAGCATGACCGCTGTTCCGCATCAAAGAAGTCGTCGACGACGACCGAAGACTGACAAACGTTGCGCAGAGTCAGCAAAGACATAAGCTGAAAAAACAGATTCAGATCAACGAATGCAAGTAATTGAAGATTCTCACACAAAAGTCATCGAAAATTTTCTCACACAAGCCATCAAAGATGCTCACACAAGTCATCAAAGATTCTCACACATAAATCATCAAAGATTCTCACAAAAGATGTCAAAGATTCTCACAAAAGTCATCAAAGATTCTCACACAAGTCATCAAAGATTCTCACACGTAAGTCATCAAAGATTCTCACAAAAGATATTAAAGATTCTCACACAAAAGTCATCGAAAATTTTCTCACACAAGTCATCAAAGATTTTCACAAAAGTCATCAAAGATTCTCACACATAAATCATCAAAGATTCTCACACACAAGTCATCAAAGATTCTCACACAAACATCATCAAACACTCTCACAAAAGTCATCAAAGATTCTCACGAAAGTCATCAAACACTCTCATAAAAGTCATCAAACACTCTCACAAAAGCCATCAAAGATTTTCACAAAAGTCATCTAAGATTTTCACAAAAGTCATCAAAGATTCTCACAAGTCATCAAAGAATATTACACAGACACCTGGAATTGCTAGATTACGGATCAAGCCCACTACTGAAAAGATTAACAGGCTGTACAGATGATGACGATGATGATGAGTTCTCTGCCCAAAGGCAGGTCCAATGGTTTTAAGCCACCCGGGGATGAGACGAGTGAGGTGGTTTCCCGTTGCCTTCCTCACAAACAATTGTGGGCGAGCAACTTGTCCAAGGTCGCTACACAGCGACTTGATGCAGATTTGAACCCGCAACCCTCTGGTTACGAGGCACAGACCATACCACTACACCACCGCGTCCCACGCTGTACAGATGAGATACAAGAGATTCATGAGACCAGCTGATATGACAAAGATCCTAAAAGATCAAAACATCAGATGGATGAGATGATATCTGATAAGATTACCAAGGCATGAGCATCTCCAACGGTTTTTACATCGCGCAATGTCCAGTGAGCCACAGTTTTGCCAAAGTGGTCAGTTGCATGGTCAGTAATTGTGCGACTGACTACAGGAGATGAAACGTCCAGTGGAAGGACGCTCAGGATTTCCAGATTGACTGTGTTTGACACAAGCTCCGTCTGTCAAATGATAAAAATGCAATTAATGAATTCAATCAATGAATCAAAGAATCGATCAATCAATCATTGAATGAATCAATGAATCAATGAAAAAATCAATCAATCAAAAGCTCTGTCAAATCAGTCAAAATCAGTGAAACTCAGTCCTTTCCCCAGTCAACATTCATTCATTCATTCAGAGCATTAATATGGCCCCTCTCCAAGATACCTACTCTAAGGCAGCGAGCAGGTATCAAACAATCAATGAGCCATTCACTCAAGCAATCAATCGCACAATCAGCCAATCATCTGAATTTATCTCAAACTTCATGCTCAGCCCATCATCAGCATTTACTTCTATAAGAAGGGAATTTCCCATCGTCAGCTAGTGCTTCTACAAAAAGGGAAATGCCCACCCTCAGCATGCTTCTATAAAAAGGGGATTTCCCATAATCAGCTAATGCTTCTACAAAAAGGGAATTTCACACCATCAGCTTATAACTTCTAAAAATGGAATTTCCCATCATCAGCTTATGCTTCTATAAAAGGGAATTTCCCATCATCAGCATATACTTCCATAAGAAGGGAAATTCCCATTACCATCAGCCTCCTCTTGTACCTGATGCTCTGGTGCCATCAGTCGGAACAGTCGTCTAATCAAGACCACCAGGTGGCAGCACTCAGCGGACACGGTTTGATGGGAATCGGTGAGGAGCGACATGAGAAAACCACAGTGATCACGACAGAGCTCTGCTGAGCCACACCTGGCACAAACCAACATGCTAAATTTAGATCTGTTGGACAGCCATGCTTCAGCACCTTTGTCAGGCTCTCAAAAGGTGCTATATAAATATCCAGATACATACATACATGCATGTACTGTACGTATATATGTATGCATGAATGTATGTATGTATGTGGGTGTATGTATGTATGCATAGAAATTGTGTGTATAAGCATGTATGCATGTATGTGTATATATATGTATGTATGTAGGTAACTATGAACGTATGTATGCATGTATGTATCTTCACACTTTAGAATCTTTCACGTACCTCTACAAAAGCACTGCTTACGCTATCCTAAATGGTGTTAAAGTTTACTAAAAACAAAGTTTACGAGTAAGAAAACAGCATTAAGATAACTAGGAAAGCCTCCACTGGTGGGCTCCTGCAGACACACAGACCCTGACCAACATACATATCACCACATATGAACATCTGTGTTACTTGCCATCATTTATTCGTCCACACAGAATATTAATACATGTAATAAGGAAATATACAATGTATATATGATAATTTACATATATATATATTTAGAACCCACACCTTATTCCAGAGTACTGCCATTGCACACGTTACAAAATGCTTTAAATAAATAAATAAATAGCACAGTGGTTGCTGTCAAGCAAGTAAAAAAATGATTAAGATGATGACGATGATGATGTAGACGACGACGATGATGATGATGTAAGTCATTTGAGGTCAGAGCCTGAGGTCAGATACCTGGCCAAGAAGCACCAGACATCAATGGCGACCACTGCACAGTGGTGCCTCCTACCGAGAACATTCTCCAGCAAACAGCTCTCCTATTAATTACACACAGTAAGCCAAGTTTACGCAATACAGCACAGTTCTTATTACGATTTATTATTACTAATTAATAATGTATATCATGCCGGTATATCAGTGGGACGTGGTTGTGTGCTTAGTGCCTCATAACCAGGGTGTCACGGGTTCGAATCTGCCACAAGCCACTGCCTAGCAACTGCGGACAAGTTGCTCACCCATAACTGTCTGTGAGGAAGGCAACGGGAAACCACCTCACTCATCTCATCCCCATATTCTTTATAAAAAACCAATGGTTTTGACTTCAGGCAGAGAACTCGTCATCAACATCGTCTAATACATAAGGCATCAACCGAGTTTGACTTGAAGCGACCATCGACTGAAGCCTTGGGCATTATGATAACGGCGCTATAGAAGTCTTTAGATTAGATTAGATCAGATTAGCGGCCCTGGCATCACTATAGAAAAAAGGGAATACCTTGTTATGGCTCCCATAAGGGGGATCCATTGTATTTATGATTGCTGAGAGAACAGACAAGTAAAGTAATTGGACAGACTAACCAGAATGCTGAAATGCTTTACTGGAAATGTGACAACGAAGGCACAGAGTCGTGTTACAACATGTTCATACAGGCTGACTTCCCTGCAAGAAAATCAGTCACCCAGTTATGAGAATGGTTAACTTCAAAAGCCCTTATCTAGCTGCTAATCTAATCTCAACCAAATCTATCCGATGATTAATGTCAAAAGCGCTTATCTAGCATCTAATCGAACCTCAACCAAATCTATCCGATGATCAATGTCAAAAGCAAATATATATCCAGCTGCTAATCTAATATGAAAAATCAAATCAATCCACTCTAATCTTAACCAAATTAATCCTGACCAAACCAATGCAAAACTGTACAACTGATGGTGATTGATCGATGGACAATATTATTGATTGACTGATTGATCAATGACAAGACTAACCCTTGAGGTGTTCCATTTTTTACCACTCCAGGTAGATGGACAGGTAGGAAAAGCTCCCTGTAACCTGTACACACAAGACGATGGTTAAACTTTAATGTCAGTGTGAGATTTCTAGATCCTGGCACAAGTACAATTGTCAACTTAGAAACAAAACACGATCATTAAACTTATAGAAACTGCCTACACATTCAGCAAAGCTCCAACACATACTGAACCAGTTATAAAGTGAGATTAAAGGCATATACGTCAACCATACCACACCACGCTAGTTGAAAAACCGAATCAGTACTGTAACAGAATTCACATTATAAGCAACTCCATTTTTCCACCGCATTCCTACTGAAATGGAACCAGCCAAACAACAGTACCATGAATGAACTGCTCACAATACATGTATACAGCTACCAGAACTGTGATGATGTAGTTGCCCATGTGTTTTCCGTACGTCACTAACGTAAATTTCACTACACAGATGTTGTCAGAACATTCACAAACATTTTCCATCAGCAAAGGCAAGTAATTCATTATAATTCTTTTGCATTCTAAGGCCCATCATCTTTCAACAGGTTTCCAAAATGCTAGTTATACGGTCGCTATGTAACCCCACCAGATATTTTTAGCCCTTATTCTGGACGCGGTGGTGTAGTGGTATAGTTGCTGCCTCATAACTGGAGGGTTGCGGGTCCGAATCTGCCTCAAGCCACTGCGCAGCGACCTTGGACAAGTTGCTCACCCAATAATCGTCTGTGAGGAAGGCAACAGGAAACCACGTCACTCATCTCATCCCCGGGTGGCATAAAGCCAACGGACCTGCCTTAGGGCAGAGAACTCATCACCATCATCATCATTCTGGACTCTGTCAGATTTTTTTGGAAGTTTTGGTCCATTTCACCTCCAAGAACAAAAACGCCATATCTAATAAACCACTGAAGACAGGGCTAAAGTGTAAACATGATATTTGTTTAAAATTGAATTCTGAACAAATATATGGCACTTATTTCGTCTTATATGCTATGCTTACACTGGGAAATGCATGAAAATACAGATTGAATCAATGATTGTCGAGGTTTATCTTTCGAGCGGCTGACGTTTACTAACCACAGACTCTGAACTTCATCTGCAAAAATAAACCACATACAAAATCTCCTTTACTGATAATTATCTGATAATTTCTTCAATTATTAAATTATTATAATAGAATATGTAAATACCTACTGTTGCCTTTATTATGAAAGAAAGCAATCATGCTAGCCTGGATACCTTAAATGCTGAAGAAATTTGCAAGGAAAAATATGAGAACTGAATTTCCAACAATTCTACCATTAAATTTCAAATTTATTTAAATTTACACTATTTTCAATTCTGTAGATACCACACACAACCTTCTCTAATCTTGTAGCAGTTATATTTATATATATAAAAATATATAGGTGTAATATATATGTACATTTATATATATACACAGGTGTATGCAAATATAATTATATATTTACTACACATATGTAAATATATATGTAAATTGTCACAAAAATGCTTTTTCATTTTAAACATTCGGAAAAATATTTCAGTTTTCAAACAGTGAAATATAAATTCTTTACCCTTTCTAAAACCAATCATAGTTTCCAACCCTGACCACAAAGATTACAACTGCCTGGCCAGCAACAACATAATCCTGCAGCAAATAAACTGCAGTCTCTGTAAATTTATAAAAAAATTACTGCTTTTAAAATCAGCAAACCATGAACCTGGTTGACTTGGCAACAGTTGGGCAATCGTCAATAGCAACATCAAACGTGCAATCCCGAAAGATGGTGAAGAAGAGTTCTCTAGAATAAAACATGACAAATTATAATTATCAAGTAAAATGTAAATGTACACGTTTTCACCGCTGCCCTTTTGAATGGGCGCCACGCTATTTGGAGTATCTATGACCTGCTTTAGGTAGCCAAATCGGAGTAAATGTAAAATGTGTATGGTTTTCTATAGTGACTGTACGGCCTCAGCCCTTCTCAGTTTTCAGTGAATTTATTGGGTGAGATCCTTCACCACCGCTGCCCGTTCGAATGGGTGCCACGCCATTTAACGTCCCCATGTATGGACCGTCCTAGCCCGAGATTAGAATAAATCTCTGAAATAAGCCACGACCAGGACGCGAACTGGCATCCTCACGCACAGAAGCGCTTTGACATAAGAGTTAACCAGTGTAGCTAACCATGCCAGTAAAATAGACATCATAACACTAAAAAATATATACAATTAATAAATAACTTATAAATAATATTTAGTCAACAGAGTATGAACACCAGACATACAAATAAAATATATTTGCAACAAAGTTGTAATTTCTTTGGTTAAAATTTCATCCAATACTTTGAAATGAGATCAGTCGCCAACGCGAATAAAGACTCGTTACCTTGATGGATTTTCGTAACAAGCGAAACAAAGTCTTTGTTATTGATTAAACTGCCGACAAGCGGTTCCAGTCCAACGCCAACGTGACGCACCAGTTCCTCTCTCGTCTCAGCCGAAAGCCCCTGTGCAGCCAAACTTGGAGGAAGGAAACTACAATTTTAATGATAATCAACAGTGGTTTTTTCAGGAACGGCGTTCTGGCATCTTTTTTCAGCTAATAAAAAATAATTTAGTCTTGAATAAAAGAATTGTGTTACTAAGTTATTTTAATTATGTAATATAATGTGACTTATTTTAATTCAATTTCAGTGTTTGCAACTTTACACTGTTTTCAACGTTTTCTTATTGACAAAAATAATGAAGTTTTACCAGAATTCCATAATTGTTCAGTTCCGGAACCTTTTTTCTAGAAAAAAGCACTGGTAATCAATATACCAATGTAATTGCAAATTTATATAGCTTCTGTTGAAGAAAACTTCTCCACGGCATGACCGACTTGACAACGCAATACCACATTTGAAAAGAATTGGTTTCAAGCGCTTACGCAAAATAGGCAAGAAAGGCCAAACAGCTCATATTTGTGACAGTCTTGCCTTTTTATCTGGACAATCAGTTGGTAGATGGCGCAGATGCTGTCACCAAGGTAACCGTTATATTCCTTTGTCAGGGTAACGAGAACTCGCATCTGGAATCCAAGGATCTTGATCATTTTTCCAAGAGTGCTCTCTTCCACCTAGATAAATATGGAAGCTGTCAGACAAGTCACCTAGCTATTCAATATAAGCTAACCATAATTAAGACTCATAATTAATAATAATTAATTAATGCATAATTTTGCATAAATTATTGTCTATAATAGCCATTAATAAACTAAACTGCAAGGGAGGCTGTTCGTCTGTATTTACACATTGGAACTTCAATGGATTGTGACTCTGATCATGATTTCACTCGAAGCGACCATCGACTGATGCCTTGGGCATTACGATAACATCACTACAGAAGTCACTAGATTAGATCAGATTATAAGATTCACCTTGTCACCTTGTGCTGTCAGCTCTTTGAGCTCTAGCGACCGTCATGATCAATCTTCTCCATTTCTTTCTCTCCAATGTCGCGTCCCTTAGTTGTGCCAAGTTCATTCCAGTTGCTTCGTGTATCTTGTCCATCCATTTTTTCCTTGGTCTCCCTTGTTTTCTCTTTCCCTCTCCACAAGCCAGCATCATTTCTTTTTCCAATCCATCTGATCTCATAACATGTCCAAAGAACCTCAGCTTTGATTTTAGCACTGTTTGTTGTAACGTCTCATCTTGCTCAATTCCAATCGCCTTGCGTACCCATTCATTAGTCCTTTTCTCCGTCCATGATGTTCTCAGCATCTTCCTCCATATCCACATTTCACAAGCATTGATTTTTTTCTCTATTTTCTTGGTCATTGTCCACGTCTCACTGCCGTATGTTACTGTTGGTATAATCAAGGCCCTCACCAATCTTTTTTTCGTGTCTGTGCTCACATGTTTGTCTTTCCATATTTTTTCTAGTCCATTCATTGCGGCTTTTCCAATCGCCACCCTTCGGTTTATTTCCATATCGCACTTTCCTTCTCTTTCTACTACTGTCAGATTATAAGATTAAGAAGCATAAATTCTTAATGATCGCCAAAATCCAGCGTAAAGCATCCTCGAATTAGCTCCCTACTTACAATACTCTACGAAATATTGTCTTCACCTTCTGGGACTTCATAGTTGCAGTTAAAATCCATATGTCCATACCTGTGATACTGTGCTGTCTTGCTGACAAAAGTAAGAACTTGAGGACGACATGTTATCACATAGTGAAGTCAGCAGCTCTTTCACGTCAAGCTGAGTTAGAAGAAAGTCCCGGTACTGACAACTCAGCCTGTAAAACACCAGTAGAACGAACTTCTTCGATTAAAAGAGTATAAACGATTTTCTAAATTAATAACATCTTTTGGGTATGGCAGTCTTCTTTAAGGTATTAGAGTTATTTTATTGCCCGCAAACCCATCCAAATACGTGGACCTTGATTCAAATCCATTCCCACCCAAACATCCACCCACCCTCCAACCCACTCACCCATCCATCCATGACTTTCGAACATTTGAAGATCTAACTACGTTAACATCAGGCGTGTGAACTAACCACATTTGGCAGATTCACATTTCAACGTGACTTTGCAAGTTACAAATTTTTAAAATAATAATGATCTATCCAATCTATAATAATAATAATAATAATCTAATCACCCCAATTTCAAGACTGATCCGTCCTTTCCGTCCTTCCAACAGTCCACTGATCTATTCATCCTTCTATCCTTCCATCCATCCTTCCATCCATCCTTCCATCCATCCTTCCATCCATCCTTCCATCCACCCACCCGCCCACCCACCCACCCATCTGCTAAATATCCCACACTATACCCTATCTTCCTCCTTTTTCACCCCTTCAACCCTTACTCCTGCCCCCATCCATGCAGCCACTGGTCCTCCCCCAAACCAATGCCCCAATGACTCAATGCCCATCCAAAATCCACCTCACCTGGAAACAGTCTTCCACAATGCCACCATGATCTTCACATCCAAGTGTGACACAACGTCACAGACACCACACAGTTTCTGAATAACTATAACAATTAAAACAATTAATTTAATTTAATTTAAAACACAAATCTGAACCCAAGACACAGACGAGTTTTCTCTCTCTGTCAATAAAATACATCTCAAAGTCAAATTAAAAATCAAATTAAATTTCGGGCATCAGCACTCCTGAAAGCACTCGCTTCTACGAACCAGCAGACGCTAACATCACTTACATCAAAGCATCAAACTGACTGAAAGTTGGTGACACTTCGGAATCATAATTAAGAATTTATAAAGCGCCACTTCAAGATAATCTCATCAGAGATGCTCCCCGCCCGATAATCCAGAATCATTGGGAACAAATTACGATTCATTGGACTTTCATAAAAACAATGACAATGGATTTGAAAAACCAGTTAAGTGAAAAGAATTAAATGTGAGTTCTTACTGTAGCAGAGGTCTTCCTTGTCTTGTTCAGTTGGGTACGAAATGTCCAGTTTCTCCAGCAATAAACTGAAATTCTTCCACAAAACATTACATCTCAACCCTCAAATGACAGAAACAATGTATAGTTGAAGTTACCTGCAAGTTACGCTAAGCCAGTCAACGTCACGTTTTAACCATGTAACAATTTCAACATACTCTGGAAACTCCTAATATTCCGTCCTTCCATCCATCCATTCACCCACTCACTCAACACATACCCAACCTTCCCTTCATCCATCTACCCACCCAACCACTCACCCACCCATCCATGTATCCTGTCCTCCATCCACCAACCCATCCACCCATCCATACTGTCTCTGGTAGCCATAACAAGAACTGCCCTTTAACAAGTGTTACAATGAAGTCAGCATCTAACGCTGAACTAAATTTGGGATCTACATAACAGGATCATCTTTCCATAAATGTCACCAGTTTAGATCAAATAGACGTGTGAAGCACTTTTCTGCGGTACTAAAAAGGAGCCACATAAATACATACATACATATGTATACACATATATATATACACAAACACTTATGTATATATATATATTTCTGCCAGCAGATATTATGGAAAGCACCTTAATCGTAAATCCACACCTACCGTCTGCAACAAGCGCGTGGCCTTGAAAAGCCCCGACAGACGGTCAGAGACGTGTCCGAACAGTTGAAAATATAGCTGCCCACTGTCCTTGCAATGGGCAAATGATTGGATCATCAGATCGAGGACACAGTAAGGTAGGGATCGAATGTTCGCCAGTGCGAGGTTCGTTCTCAAGTTCGACAGGTAGTGGAGGCAGGTGGCGATGCTAACGATGGAATTAGTTAGGGCCTAGGAAACAATGACAGATATCGAGGTAGAACGTAATTGTTTTGCAAGTTGGAATTTGTTTAATACAACCCTTTTCTGATTGAACTGTTGCAGTTTTGGGGTTGACTGACCAGTTGGTGTCAATGCCACAGAAACGTCATCTGATTGGTAGACTGTATGAATGTGTTGATTGATTGACTCACTGACTTACTGATTGATTGATTGATTGATGTAATTACCAATTAAACTCAGTGCAATAATCGCTTCACTAAACTGAAATTTAGAAATCCACAATCCCAGTCACGGGATGGATGGATAGGCACACTTACTGGCTGTCTTACTGACTGGCTGACTGAACAACTGGCTAACTGAACAACTGATTGACTGAATAACTGACTGAATAACTGACTAAATAACTGACTGACTGAACGACTGACTGAACAACTGATTGACTGAATAACTGACTAAATAAATGATTGACTGAACGACTGACTGAACAACTGATTGACTGAATAACTGACTGAATGACTGGCTAAATAACTGACTGACTGAACAACTGATTGACTGAATAACTGACTAAATAAATGATTGACTGAACGACTGACTGAACAACTGATTGACTGAACGACTGACTGAAAGACTGACAATTTACAGACCAATACTCACCTCTAAGAAGATGTTTAATTCCTGGGCTGAACCACTTGGCAACGTCTGCACTTCAATCAGCGACTCAGCTGCCTTCAAGACCGAGTCGAAGATAGTGCCGAAATGATGCGTCATCTAAAATAAAACATGCTTCTTATAGCAATGAATTTCTGATGCTACATAAATTTCAACATCACATTATACTCAGTCAATGGACCTATGGCACTTAGCTTAACTTATACAATACAATGTTTCTGTCATTTGGTAACCACAATCAGAACTTCTAAAATTCGTATTTAATTAGACCCTATGAAACACTGAAGAAAATTATGAAGCACAAACTGTTGTTGACATTATAAAGTAGACTACCCAAGATAACAAACATAATATTACCAATAATGATAATAATACAATAATGAACATAGTAATAACAACAGCAGCAGCAGTAATATAATAATGATGATCATAATAATGATGATGATGATGCCGATGATGATGCCGATGACGATGCTGATGACGATGATCAAGATGATGATGATCATGATGATGATAATGATGATCATAATGATGATGATCATAACGATGATGACGATGATGATGCCGATGACAATGCTGATGACGATGATCAAGATGATGATGATCACGATGATGATAATGATGATGATGATTTCTAGCCATCCAAGAATTTTTCATTATCTGGAGAAAATTTTTAAAATCCCAATTTTAAATACCTCAGGTAAAGAAAGTAATAATAAATTTGTTCATATTCTCACGACGTTTTTAATCATGATGGATCATTCCTACCTTGGATATAAATAATACTAATAATCAGGTACATTTTTCAGCACATTCTGTCACAGTTCAACCCTTTGAACAAAGCCACTGCCTTCTGCAATACATTTTTCAATGAGAAAGGCTATGCAAATTCTGCATCACTGACCTTCTCACAAATCTGTGAGAAAATCATCTCTTCAAGCTCAGTGACAGGAGCAACACGCACGATCGAAACAAAAATGACTCGAAAGATATCTGTATATGTCGAAAAAACCACAAACAGGAATAATTATAATTGTTAATGTAACTGCAGTCAGAAATTTGTATAGCGTCTCTTAAAAAGAAACTAGTCAGAGGTAATTTCTGCGCTAGAATACATGCTATTAATTTCCTAAACGAGTTAGTGTAATTGTAAACTTGAGATTTCTACAGCGCCCAACGAAAGCTAAGTCATGGGAACCAGCAGTAATATAATAATGGTGATGATAGATCATACATGTTCAGTCAAAACAAAAGCAATAGGTAAGAGGGGTTCGATTCCAGGTCAAGACCCAAGAGTCAGGCAGGCAGACAGACAGGCAGCCAGACAGCTAAGTTAGATTGTTAGAGATTTGGTTAATTTATTGTGGGTGGTTTTTGGATATGCAAGGGTATTTACACAGCATCCCTAAAGAACCTCTCAAAGCCATAGTATAGTATCGGTTGTTGATTAACTGCTCAACTAGAGAATTCTGTAAGGATGTATTCGAGATATATACTTACATACTAACAAACAACGGCAAAATAAAAGCCAAAAACACTGTGACAGGCGAGAATTGACCTACCTGTCACAACCTCGTTACTCTGTTCGATATCCAGCTGAGCTGAGGTTAAGTAATTCAAACTCAAATACACAAGATCAACCATCATCAAATTTCAAGCTATGTTATATATATTATCGAAATAAACTGAAGCCAACGAACGACTTAATCAAATGAATTAAAGATAACAGTTTACTGGTCTTAGTACTTAAGATTTGCAGTTAGGCATGCTCTCATTTGAAAGGTCTTTTGATCACTTTGTAATTATGATTGTTAGAGATTTGGGTAATTTATTGTTTTAACGTCCCAAATTGTTTACCGACAATCACATATGCCACCAATAACCTGTCAGATGCTCAGAATGAGCTACTCAAGTGCTGACTGGAAATTTTTACCAAAAGCACTTCCAATTATTCCACTCTATCCCACCAAACACCCAGTCTTAAACGGATAAAATGAATTTGGGACACTAAAACGATACTGGTACCAAGATTAGTAATATGGGTAGCATGTACACAGGGACCTAGCATAGTGTGTCACCCATTTCAACCTTTAGGAGTTGTGAAAAACTTCAACTAATGAAATCGTTGAAAATAAAAAAATTGAGGCTAACCTCATTATGAAAATTTGGCATAAAGTACAAAAAACTCCACAGGTTATGGCTGAAGTTATAAATGTTATGGCCTTAAATCATTCCACAATGCAGTGCACTAGTCAATGCTAACCGCATTTTCAATAAGACCCAACTCGACTTAAAAATCAACAGTTCTATAAATCAGCAACTTTCCAATAAACTGTAAGGATACAATTAAGCATGGCAAAACTTTCGTCCATCTATTGGCAAAATCTTCACGCGTCCACCCTGCCAGGTCTAAAAGCGAGGAGCTGGCCGCCATCGTTCGATTATTCGCCTCCTTTTCATCGATTTATTGATAAACCTATAAAAACATAGCGTCGTCATAATCTTTTATTTACGAGCTACATAAATATATACAGATAGACATGTTTTTTTACCAGTAGTACACGCTAAACTTATTAAACATTAAATAACATTAAAACTAAGAAAAGTGTTTTACGATTACCTCTTGTTTACAGTAGCTCACTTTTTTCACTACAACACATTAAAGTTTCTAAGGATTTTAATTTTATTCACTGTTTGTTTTGCCAATTTTTAAAGTTTCCGCTCATTCTTGGCGGTACCCAACTAAAGGGAAAATCGCACTAAATGTGAGCAGTTTTTCACAATTCAGATCAGTTCCACGCAGAAATTGCGCAGGGAAATCTGTTTTTATTCAATTACAGCTGGATAAGACACCAAACCAGAATGTACAGAATACAGAGAATTGACTGCGTAATCGTAATCGTAAACTCGAAATTTCTAAGGTGATACTTAAAGACCAAGCGTAGGGCACCAGGGCTGCGTCAAGTCAGTGGGGTTGTCCAAAGATTCCATGTCAAGAACCAACTCCGGTGGCCAGAAGGCCAGAGAGAGAAGCTGTTAGGGTGGGTTGTGTTTAAGCTGAGAGAAATGGAAAGGCAGCAGATTCGGTGGCAGATTCAATCAAATATTCAATCATTTGTTCAGCATACAACATGCCGGTTCGAAATAATTACCGGTATATCCGCTGAACAGCTAAATCGTAATCCTAAAACTTGAGATTTCTACAGCGCCCAAAGAAAGCTAAATTGCGGAAATATCATATTTACAGGTGCTCAGTCAATACACAATCGATAGGCAGATAGGTGAGCTAAGTGAGCTAACTCAAGGAACAGACTCTAAAATCCTGTTATTCAAGTATACAGCATAAACTCGGGATTTTAAAGAGTTCCTTAATTACCCATAGTAGTTCAAACGCTTAAATTAAAGCTTCAAATCTAGCCATCTGGTGAGCTGCAGTTTCGTCAATCGTACCGCATTCTAATTCGTTAGATGACAAACCTCAATGCATCAACTATCAGATCACGGTGGGTTACCGGTTAGGCCAAATTTAAAACGTTCTGTTACCCACCGTGTTCTTTGCTTTATGAAATAAAGATAATTACATTGCTGCCTAAAGGCTAAGCGTAATATTGTGTATTTTTTTCTATTCCACGTCACGACATTATATAATGACCTTTAAATGTGTGGAAATATACTTATTAATAAGCTAATTCGCCCATTAGCTCCATTCACACAAGCACATATTGTCCTGAAAATGCACGCTTCATGCCGCACAACGAACCCCGATCCGATTAAACTAGGCCTATTAGACCCGTCTAATTCCGGATGAGGCGCTCGAATCATCATTGGTAAACAGATTTAATGTTAGACTGGTTGTCTGACAACCAGCATTCGATAAATTTACTACGATTGACGTCGTTAAGATAGGCTTACATAATAATTTATCATACACTTGATAAATAATATCGGTCGAGTGATATATTCGCGTGAAAAGAGCAGGTCCGTTAATGTAGACGATAATTTACCACTTTCCGCGGGCCTTGTCTTATTTGTCACTGGCCAGATAGGCCTACTAAATGATCGCATGTACAAATTAGCGACAATTTAATAACATACATGTGCTTCTCTTGAAATTATGGCTCATAATTCGAAAGATCTATTAAGCTGCATCACTTTCAGTCACATTATATTTATGTTACAGCAAACCTGACTACATCTGTTACGTAAAGTAAATAACCAATAACGGCGCTAAAATTTGGCACATCTGCACAACCCTGCTTAATTAATATTTCATATCGATTTTCCATCAACCACTTTGCCAATGGTAGAGAATCGATATCCACCGTATACGCAATTCCATTAATAAGTCATCGTCCACGCTAATCCAAAACCCACAAATTTGCATACAAATTCGTCCCGCCAATCGCAGGACCCGATACATTGTCCTCGTCCAATCAAAGCCGCGTTTTCAACGCGGCTAAGTTTACCAATATGGCGGGGTTACATTTTGCAGCACTTTGCGTCAAAAATACGATAATTATGATTAACTTTTTGCCATCTTAAGCTCATCGATGATTCGATTAAATCGATTTACTAACGGCTGCCCGTAATTTTAAAGAAAAATAGGTAAGTCGGCGTCGTTTGGGGTGTTTGAGTGCCCTTTTATCGTCCGTTTTTTGTCTAGCGAGGCCGCACAAAGGAAATTTCGCGAAGCGCGCCGTGGAATCGGTCGCATTTCGTCGGCCTTTTTCGCCACTTCTCATATGAAAATCGTCGCCATATTGCCACTATGCGATTGACCGACATTCGTAGAATCGATCGCCGCCACTACCGGACGTCGAAACATCAGATCCGATGCGTTGCAGCTCGTAAATCGGTCCGAGGTTCGAATCGAATTCAGACCATCGAAGCCCGAGATGAGGTCACGTGATATGGCTTGGACTCTGATGATGCGGTCGAATGTTGACCCAGTTTTGTCGCGCGTGATTGGTGGATCGTGAACGGGTTTGAATGTTGTCTCGCTTTGGCAGTTCCTCATTGGCGGATTGTCTGCGCGGGGGGTTGCGCTGACCTATTTCGTTATTGGCGCTGAAACTTCAGCGCGACGGTGAATGGCTTTGTATTGATTTAGAAAGATAAATTAACAAGTTGCGGGTTAAGTGTAAAAATACCAGTTGGGCTAATAATCGGAGCAAGAACGCGATAATCGAAACCGATAGTCATAAAAGGTTGTAAACGGTTGTTACAAGTTCTACTAGTTTCACGCGAAGGGGGGGGTTGCATCACCTTTTGCCCTAACCCCTTTGTCACACGGCGTGAATTTTCAGCGATGCCCTCTGCAGAATAATATAGACAAAGCGGCCGATTTAACGGTTGAAACGTGATCAGTTTACATAATATAAAACTACAATCGATTCTTCAGCTCACTGAAACAGGTAATGAGAAAAATCTTAGACACCAGACAGTTTGAGAACAAGGAAAATTTTCTGAACTGACTGATTTTTATAAATTGATCTTCATTTTGCGCATAGAAAATGGTGAATTCAGGCCAGCTTTTGTGTTTGATTTTGCATCTTTAGAGTGGATTTAGCAGTTTCGACAGATTCAAACGGACCTAAGACACAATTGTCAACTCGGGTAG
The DNA here is from genome assembly GCA_964023275.1 of Norana najaformis. Taxonomy (NCBI): domain Eukaryota; kingdom Metazoa; phylum Annelida; class Clitellata; order Crassiclitellata; family Hormogastridae; genus Norana; species Norana najaformis. The sequence goes on from OZ029928.1 coordinate 17,557,323, forward strand.
CTGGAATTGGCTGCTCAGATTAAGAAATGACAGTCGCTGTGAAAGACATGGGTAGTGAGATGCGTGAATCGATTGCCATCTTACTACAATGTCTTTAACAGGGATGTCATGGGAAGTGAGCAGACTCTGACAGAAAGTCCTTTTGGAGTAATACTGTAAATGTGGCAGAAACGGACTGAAGTTAATGGTTTCAGCTCATGAAAAAGGTTTTCCTGGGCATCAGGACATGCTGCTGGTGGCATACTTATAGTATGGGGGACCCCTCTGTTTTGGCCGTTGCTTTTTGGTGTCGCCCGCTGCAGTGATGTCAGGCATGGCTTCTATAAATGGCCCGTCATTGATTGAAGTAAATAAACATGGATTCTGATGCCTACTGTTAAATAAGGGTTAGGGTTAGTTCGGCTTTGTAAAAATTGAATAACGCTTAATTGATCTTTGCAAATAGTGTTTACATCGAAGCGATTCTTCTTAGTGGCACCTACAACCAATCACAGTAAGCAGAAGCCAGGCCGAAAGCCATGCCCAAAATAGAGCAGTCCCCAACACTATAAGTATGCCCTGCTGGCTACGAATGGGACGACCTTTCCGTGTATGGAAATGAATAGAGCGGTGATGAGATCCAAGAGACTGTGCTGCATAGAAATTTAAGGCTGTATCACAGCCTTGCTTGGATCACACTACTGGTCAATATGCGGTCAAGGACAGAACTGGGCATTTTGCTATTCAACATGTTGTAAGTGGTTTAGGAAATCGAAGACGTAACGTAAGAAGCACTACACGTTCATGAAGAGATGAAACCTAAACTAATGGATAGTTATGAAGGTTTCAGGGATGCTGTTCTATTGTATATGGACAGGAAATGGTGGAAGGCAACGGTTACTTAACGGGATCAGTTAAAGGTATGGTCAAAGATTCTGTGAAATGTTACAGTCTCATATCACAGCCGCTTTGACTGGATCTTTACTGTCACAACGTCTTATTTTCTAAAATTGTTTGCCATCTGCAACCCATGGAAATATTCATGTTGACTAGTATGATTGAGCACTACTTCGACTGTTTAGCATAGGTATATAAAATGTTTCTTGTGTAGAACCTGTAAAAAATAACCAATAGAAAATAATGTGTGGCTCTTTCATAAACCAACCCCGAGAATCGTAATACGTTGAGCGGGGATCCAATAAAGCAGTTGTGATTTGTTTAATTTTATCTTATCACAGCTACTTTTTTGAGTCTCCGTTTTATGCTCGGCTACTTTCTTGAGCGTCGGTTTCACGCTCAGCGAATGCATCGTACCAGCCATTCCGGAGAACAAGTCACCAAAAGGAATGTCGAGATATCCCACATGGCACGGCAAAGTTGCGGTGATGTGTATGATTGTTAAGTCGTATCACAGCCTGCTTTGACGAGCCATAAACCAAGCACAGCAGATGGACAACAAAAGAGTCACAAGAGTCACTGTTGGTGATAATAATACAATTTATATAGCGTCGTAGCACAGCCGAGGCTGAAGAAAAGGGCGCTGTACATGGGTTAAAAAACAAAAATCAACTACAGTCATAAGATATCCTAAAAAGATGTCTTGAGTCATGACTTGAATGTGACCAGGGATAGGGCATTTGTCACATTCTCAGGAAGACTGTTCCACGCAGTGGGCCCGGTGACAGTGAAGGAACGTTCGCCAAACTTCGTGGAAGACCGCGGGACATGCAGTTGATTCCTCGATGAGGACCGTAGCCGATATGTATTCTGGTTGTCGGCTGTTTGAATACAGAAGCCGGATATATAGTCTGGCAGAAGACCATTAAGAGCCTTGTATGTAATTAGGCACAGTTTGCAGGTGATCCGCTGAGGAACGTGCAACCAGTGCAGGTCGTCGCGCAGCAGATCAGTGACGTGATTGAATGGTGTCCGACCATAGATGAGGCAGACAGCAGAGTTTAGCACTGACTGTATCCGCTCTAGCTGACAAGTCGGCAGACCTGCCAGCAGCTCAATAGAGCTCAGTCAGCTCGTTGTTTATAGACGTTCTTATTTCCCAGGGGCTCTCATGCTGGAAGCGCCTCTTTGAGTAGTTTGTTCTGTAAGAAGCGCCATATAAGTTATCAAATACAATACAGTACAGCAAAATATAAGCCAACAATGAGTTTTACACAGTTTGCAGTTACTGAAACCTCTTAGGATGCAACCCTTGAACTGTAAACCAAGAATTAGACACAAATGTGAAATGAAAACATTGAGCCATTATATAGCAAACATCAATAAATTTAATTTTTTTCTACAGCAGAGGTGCACAACAATCTTGAAAAATTCTATACATCGTTGCTGCTTAAAAATAATGCATGAAACTGGAACAGTTTTAAAAGAACTGCAACTAAATACTATTTTCCTCGTAATTTATTGCTTCAAACATCAGGGCGTTTTAAAAAGACAGATTTGAAAATACCATGTTTCATTTTCTAACTGAATAACCATAACAGTCTAGACGAGAATTTCAAAATCCATGTGTCGAGTACTTCAAGTAATACACAAACTGCCTATGTGAACCTGGTTACTTAACAAGATGTATAAATATGTGTGGATATAACTAGTCATTACATAGCATCTTTCAGAACCTCCATTTCTCAGTGTCACCATAGTTGGCTAACACAGGTCATCGTTCTGGCAGGCAGAACTACATTCTCATTAAAAATTATCTTCTACAACCACACTTGCTAAGTTAGGTGAAAACATGCAAAACTGCTCATAATACCCTGAATTATCAAATGTAATTTATTCTGGGGAAATTTGTTATGGTTTAACATTTAATTGCAATTCTTGTAGCAGCTCTACACGAGCTTCTTAAAGGCACTTAGTCAGGTTTCTTCACATGCATACTGGTACGTACATACAACATCCTGAACAGGTAAGCTCAAAGCCTGAACTGCACAGAAGCCTGAGTGCAACCGCTTAAACTTCAAGCAGTTCAGTAATATAGTATGAATATACAAATCTGTACAACATAGCAGAAAAACAACTGGGTTATAATGTGAAATAAACACACGACGACACTGATACTAGGAAACAGATAAAAATATGTAACAGAAAACATGGTGAAGCATTAGGTAAGTTATGAGTCTGAAATAACACAACCACATATGATGCCAGTAAAACAAAACTATAAAACAGAGAAGCAACTGCAAAAGCTACTAGATTAGGTCTGAATTACCAATGAAACTTAAAAAACAAACGGAATACACAATAAAGTTTGATTTTAAAGGTGGCGTAAGACTATCACTTGGCAACACTTCAAGATTTTGCCCCATGCAAATCATCAAAAGTTCTTTCAAGATTTTACAAGTCACTTATCTGACAGTGCTACTATTCCAAGTTACAACTTTTCTTCACACTCTAATGCATTTTTAATTTGTAAAAATAAAATTTGTAGCTCTAGGCATAAAAAATTTGTTCCTTTACGATTCAGTGCAATTCTAAATTCATGGTAAGCGATGAAATTTACAGCTATCTAGCTTGTTTCATTCAGTTGTTGATTAGGTGCTTGACAGTCGGCCCAAAGGTTGGAGCTCATTCTCGTTAGGTTAAAGAGGTGTGCCACTCGCTTCCTCTGGGCATAAAATACGTTATTATTTTAACTACACACTGAACTCCTACCCAGTCCCGCAAACGCCTGAAATCCTTTTTGTTTGTTAAAGTCGGGAGCGCCACTGTTTCCTAAGTGGCGCTTTATAAATGTTCGTTTACAATTACAACAGGTAGACCAGATGGCAAGCTGAACAATAATTCAGCAACCGAAAAACCTTCCTTTTGTGTTACCAGACTGACAGCAACCTGTCATTTCAAGTAAAATACCAAGAGTTGAACAGCTGCTGAAAGGCATTAGCAATCTGGCACTGTGCCTTCCCATACTTTCAATCAACTATTTTCACATCTAATGTACTCTCACTACTTGTGATGTTCCACCGTAGTAACATAACAGGAAGTGATGTCCTGAATCTTATCAACCGACAGCAGCTAAACTAAATACCTTGATAATAAGTTTAAAAGACAATACCCGTTAATAATAAAAGTTTGCAAGTTTAAATAAAGGGGGAAACAAAACATTTAAAAGCTAAAAAACACGTCTAAATCAAACCCGACGTAACAGCATCATCTCAAATAGAGAAATGTTAACTGAAGCTTAAAGCGCGAAATCAAAACTTTGCATAGGTTTCGCTGGTGATCTTAACACGCACAGGAAGTCTGTTTTCATCCACTAGACAACACAGGTTGCTATGTACCAAGATGTGGCTTGTGTTGTCCATATCTCTTGTGACCTCGGTCACTGAAGAAACTTCGGACAACGACAATCTGACAGATGCAGGACAACACAATCACAACTGTCTGAGCAATTGACCAGTACTGGACACGCTCGTTCAGGTCCTCCGCAAATGACCGCCCCTGAGCCTCTCGTAGCATGTGGTGTTTCTGATAGTCGATCACGTTCCGCAGGTTTTCAAAGCTTTTGAACAGCGACGTTTCCATCTGAAAAACACCAAAATAGGATTACTTTTATATTATTACAGTATTATTTATTATTAAACAGACATTTATAACGCACGCAATTAACTACAGCCTCAAAGGCACGTGTAATGACCCTAAAAAAGGTCCTACCGAGTAATCACGGTTATAGATCAACAGGAATGTGCAGAAATCTAAGCAGGCCTATTAAACATGTATTTCTACCGTAAGCATATTTCAGCTAGCTGTGTATGTGTTTCAACATAGTGCCTGATAACCTTAGTATGGAATTATGAAGTGCCCACAATGAAAATTACTGCCTTTGTATACTGATTTCATCTAGATTTTCAAACACATTCAAGCAAATTTTCATCTGCAAATCACCAATCAGATGATTATGAATATTGGACTCAAAACAAGGTAACTTCAACCTGGTCACACCGTCGTCCAATTACGTATGTGTGGGATTATATTACTTCACTGGCCAAAAACGTCATCCCATTACTCGTGTGATCAACTTCAATGGCTGCCTAAACCAGATTTTCTCTAAGATGCACTACATAAATTTACTAACATATAACACAATCATAGTCGCTACAGCAAGAAACTCTAAGCTGAAAATTCAGTGCATGGGTCACTGATCTTGCAGCGCTGAAAGATTTTTTGGATGAATTTGTATTGTTTGACCATTAGCCATAATGCGCAGAGCCACTAAACTGCTGCGTGCTTTCACCAGAGTTACGACAGTTATCTGACCCATCATAAGAACTCGCCAACGCTTGCAATTTCTGTGCAGGTCTTTCACTCAAAACTGAAAACACTCTTCTACCGTGAATCCTATCTTGATTCTTCGTCTTCCCCTTAACTCACTTTCCGGTTCAATTCCAAACACCACCCAGTGTAGCCGTCTGACTTTCTGCGTGTGTAACTCTTGGATCTTGACCTGGAAACGAACCCTTCCTGTCTGTCGATTTTGTTTTGACTGAGTGCCTGCGAATAACCTGGTTCCTGTGACTCGGCTTTCGTTGGGCGCTGTAGAAATCTCAAGCTTACAATTATGACACATTTAAATTAAAAAAAACAGACCTGTGTCATTTGTTCCGTCCCATCGCCTGGTTCAAGTCTGACTGGCTGTTCGTCACCAGCCTGGAAGTCAAAGTAAACCATCTTGTGCGTGATGGAGGAGAATTTATTGCTGAAACAGAACATGTATTCTCCACTCATCTCGGTTTTCCAGCTGTGAGAGCCGTACTGCTCTCTCTGTACGCTGTAGAGAAGCTGCTTCGTAGGCGATATCAAATCAACGTCAACATCATTGTTGCCACCAGAGAAAACCTGTCAGACATTGAAATAACACCACTGCACTTGTAATTGTAAACTCAAAATTTCTAAAGCGCTAATTAAAAGCTAGGCACCAGCTTGTTCACGAATGCTGCGTCAAGTCAGTGGGGTTGTCCAAAGATGCCATGTCAAGAGCCAAGTCCGGTTGCCAGGAGATCAGAGAGAGAAGGGAAAAGAAGCTGTTACGGTGGGTTGTGTTTGAGCTGAAAGAAATGGGAAGGCAAAAGATTTCTTAAAAGAAAAGGCTCAAACGTGCAAACGATGGATCATTAAGTATTCATGCAACAAAAACAGTGCACCCTATAATCTTCCATTACCAGATAACGCTACCAGAAAGCGTGCACATCAAGAATAACCATTCATATTACAAATCCTGCAAACTATTCACAAGCTGGCTATTTTTATTCATTTCCCAAAGGGTGATCAATCTCCCAACAGGTAATCGACTCACCCCAAGTTTAAAAACAACCAATTAAGTTACTTCCAAGTAAGTTTTTCCATTGGGCGCTCTGCTTCCAAAGTGCGCCCCTTTCTATTCTTTCACGACTGCTACACCAATAATTCGATCGTAAACTAAATTATGAGTCTACCATCCACAAAAGTGGCGTTTCAGCTCAGGTGAAAAAGTAGGTCATGTAAACGAACTAACCTGAAATTCCAGAACACAGTTCACGTCCTTTTCGACAAATTCGTGAAAGCACTGCTTCTCATTATCTGGCAGTTCGAAAGTCAGTTCACCCGCTCTACAACTCCAGGCAAGCAGGACGGCCAAGAACGCGTCCAAAAGCGACCGGGACACCATTGCATCTATGTTCAACATATGACCGAGTACAGTTACTGATTAATCTTCAATCAACTGGCATTCAAAATTGTGATCCTGGCCTAAAACTTACGCCGAGATCGTTAACTGACAAAACAATTCTACAGTAAAAAAACTGTGTAATAAATCTCTTTTAATTTAACAAATTTTGTTGACAAGGTTACACCTACTCACTCAAGTTGCACACCACGTATTAGCCATAATGTTTGTATAGAAGAGAAGGCCCTACTTCCTGTATAGCATCTACAAGCACAGTCGCCATGATTGCATAGATATATGCACTACCACACAGAAGCAATAGACAACTGAAACTTGCTTGGATTGTACAATTCTAAATTCAAATAGTATCACTTAAATTAACACATGTACCTGTTTGGGCTAAAGTTTTAGAGGAAATAAATTCTGTTGCATCGGGGAAGAGCTTTAGCAAAAACTTTACCTTTGGATCTGGACTTTACAACCACCTCTGACCACCCCAGCCTCGCTTATATTAATATACACTAAAAGCTTGAGGATAAACTGATTCCGACAACTTAGCTTTTTTGGGGGCGCTCAAACAAAAGATTATCAACACGATTTTAGCGCAGGGCTTGCCGCATAGACCTTTTGAGCAAGAGCAACATAACACTAAAAGTGAATTAAAGTATTTTAAAAACACCCAGTCGTCTGTATCAACCAATCACTCTCTGCACAGCACTCTCATGAGATGGTAGAGGCGTACATTTGAATTTCAAAACCATGCTCCCATACGCAATTCAGTTGAAATCCTTGAGCATTCAGTCACTTTATAAACGAAGATTTTGATGCAAATATAAAAATTGTTGAATATACGAGTCAGTGCGGCTGCACACCCGTAATTATCGTTAGTTATCGTTTAAACTGTATTTTAACATTTTAAGCTGTAATATGATATTGTTTCGTTTGACTGCTTTTTGTTCCCATTGTGCCTTGTTTTGCATGTTTGTAAGCATTGTTAGTGAGGTGTGGGCGTTTGTTCTGCGTTACTTTTATTATGGCGCTATAAAACAATTATTGGCTAAGCAAATGGTCTGGTGAAGACCGATAGTGACCAATGCTGTGATTGTTTCCACGTGAGAAATAAAATTTTGGAATTTGCAGTTTTAAAGGTGCTTTAGTGATTACTAATTTTCAGTAGAAATACAGTAAGAACATAAAAGTAAGTAAATATTAAAGTTTATTGTTGACACGGTTTTTATCTGAAAATACATAGTAATTGATCGTTCTTCTAGTAACTGTGCTAGTACTGCTTGATCGTAGCTCAGATTTCGTAATCGTAATCGTAAACTCGAAACTTCTAAGGCGCTACTTAACGGCTAAGCGCAGGCCACCAGCTATTCACGAGCGCTGCGAGAACTAACCGATCATTTGTCGATCAGGTGTAAAACATGGGTCAAGGGAACTAGCTCGGTTATCCTCCAGAAACGGCCGCTTGCGATCGCCCTACTTATAGACAATACGGCCACCCCAGACTGCGAGAGAAATTAGATCACTACAAGCTACCGGAAGGACTCCATGCCTGAACGATTTCCATAAAACCGAAACAAAAACCCCAGTGTAATATAAAAATAGAGTGAGCATCTAATGTGCGAGCAACACAAAAAAAATTGCAAATGTGTGTAAAAATGAAATGTTTTGATTTGTAGGTGTTTTCAAAAAGTAGCCACAATGACGACACTAGCTGCACGAATAAAGAGCCTTCGAGACAAGTCACTCGCTCGCGATGCATCTGACAAAAAACGAGCTTCGTTGGTGTTCGACTCCAAAGAAGCAGCGATGTTTGATCGAGACGAAGTCTTCAACTTTGGTAAGACCATAAAACAAGTGAAATTATGGCTTGGAAACCATTCTATTCGATCGTGGTTTTGTGTTTTCAAGTCAGGGAGCGCCACTGAGGAGTTCTCTTGAAGAGGCTCTGTAAGTTTTGAATCTCGGGCTAGCACAGTCCATACACTGGAACCATAAATGGTGTGGCGCCCATTAAAACGGACAACGTTGATGAAGGATCTCACCTGATTAATTCATTGAAAAATGAGCAGGGTCGAGGCCATATGGCCGATATAGAAAAAAACATGTACATTTACATGTTTACAATTTACCGATTACAACTGCGTAAATTTACAATAACGCTGTCATAGGATGTCACATCAAGAACTGACGTTGTATTATAGTGAAGCTGAACTGGATTTTCCCTTACGTATTATATCAGATTTTGTGTTGTAATGAAGCGTGATGTAAGGAGGCACCAGTGTACCACCATTTGGGGTTTATTGTTATTATTATGATGTCTGCATTTATTAAATGCCACTATCTGATAATGGATCAATCGATGGCGCTGATCAATTGTGCGTATAGGATTTGCCCTACACGGTAACCATCTCAAGGGTGGAGGCTCGAACCCATACTCTCCATGTTGCTGGGTGTGATTATCAGTGTAATTTGGTTCTGGCGTTAGCTTGGAATAAAACGGTGAGCTGTGCGATGCACCGGCCCCACGTCCAGGATTCTTTAATTTCGAGGGCTAAAGAGTAGGAAATGAGTCCCTGCCCTACATTCCTCTTAGGGTACGAGAGCTTTTCTTTTTACTGTGACAGATCTGAGGAGATCCAAACTGAGAAAATGTTTCTTCACTTCCAGTGGTTGCCTTGTGGGGTTTGTCGATTTTTCCATGACTGTTGAGGGTTTCTTCAAAACCATTTGTGGAGTTGTACGGTTTTCTCGTGACTGTTGCGGTTTCTTTTCTAGGTGTCAGTGGATTCCAGCAGCTGGTGGAAAGAGATAAGAATTTTGAAAAGTTTGAGAAAACGCTGTTTTGTCAGTCGCTGATGAAGTTGGAAAGGACTGGAATGAACAGAGAGGAGAATGAACAGTTAAACGAAGTCCTTAATGAATTCCTTATGACTGTCTCTCCTTTCTTCCTTGTGAAAGCGGCCCAGCTGAGTTTAGATTGGCTCATATATAGGTACAAAATCAAGCAATTTCAATTAATTAAAAATTAATTCCTGCATTTATCTCAACCACTTGTACTTTATTTGGCAGTAATGATGATAATAATAATGATAATAAAATTAATAATATGATAATGATTATGATAATAATAATAAGAATTGAAATAGAGTCAGGTTTTGGTTAAAGATAAAATAAAATGTTATGTGAGAAAACATCTAATAAAACTAAATGATTTTACTGTAGTTGAGCTTGTGTCAGAGATACGAACTTTGAGCCAAGAAATTGGTTTAAATATGTTTTTATGGACATGTGGTGATTTAGAGATATAATCACAAGTCCTTAAATTTGTCAGATAGATTTATTTAGCGATAACCATGATTGCTGAGATATTTACTTAACTCGCTGGCGCTACAAAAATATGGCATTGCATTACATTCCAATTTTCGTCTGTTCAAGGTTCCACATCCATCAGATGAACGTAGACGAATTCATTGTCTGTATGCTTCCTCACCACGACCACGAAATGTTTCCTCGGGCGCTGCAAGTGATCAAGCTGGACAATGGAAGTGACAGGTGGCACTTTCTCCACGATTGTGCGGTATGTAATATTATTTCTGGTCCTGTGGTTAATGTGCTGGCCTGTCAACCCAGAGATTGGGAGTTCAAATCTTTCCTGGAAACTTGGCTGTAGCTTGAGTAACCTGTGAGCGTGAGGATGTCAGTTTGCAACCCGAATGTGGCTTATTTCAGAGATTTGAATATCGGGCTAGCACGGTCCATACACGGGGACCTTAAATGGCGTGGCACCCATTCAAATGGATGTATTGATTGAAAAATGAGCAGGGTCGAGGCCATACGGTTGCTATAGGAAACCCTGTACATTTGCATTCACTTTGATTTGGCTACCTAAAGCAGGTCATAGATACTCCAAAAGGCGTGGCACCCATTCAAATGGGCGGTGGTGGTGAAGGATCTCGCCTGACCAGTTCATTGTAAAATGAGCATCGAGGCCATACGGTCGCTATAGAAAAATGTGTACATTTACATTTATTTACACTGACGGGATGCTGTGGGACGGTGAGGGAGATCGAACGGTTGAGGATTGGCCAGTCACTGACATGTGCCAAGGATAAGAAATTTTAGTGGTAATACTTCTTAGGCATTGCTGCTTCTTATGGTTAGCTTAAGGGATGTTTAATTTTGTCTTCTTCTAGTTTCCATGCCAAAATGTAGCCAAGCAGTCATATAGCTCCTTTTGAGAAGCTTTCAAAGGTTGTGGACACAAGTGTGTGTTAAGGATTTGCTCAGAGTGCTTTCAGGGCAGTCTAAAACTCAATCCAGACGGAATAAAAATGTAATTATTAATTAGTCGATTAATTAATAATTATAATTTATTTGTAGAAAAACAACGTGCCGCTGCCAAGGAGGGTCCTGATAAATCAAGCAAAAAAGGTGTCTGGGTTCTTGCGATTTATGTGCGAGAAACTTACATTACGGATTGAGGTAAATGTAAATTAAACGGAATTTATTTTGAGTTGCTTTTATTTTTCAGACTCTTAGCCAACTAAATAAAAAGCTGGTTTATACCAAAGTTTGAAAACATACCAAATAAAAAACTTTATTTGTAGTAGATTTACTCAAGTTTTTGTTTGTTTTGAACAAAATGCTTGTTGCGTTAAACGTTCTTTTTGCACATTATAAGATTTCTTGACATATATTTTAGAAATTTGGACATGGCAACATTACCTCGCGTCAGGCCCTGCTGTTTTACCGAACGCTGATGGCTGGTGTTCTTGAAAAACGAACCGAATTGAACGAGGACATTGTGAAGACTGTCATTGACTACGTCTGTCATGGTGTTATGTCGCAATTCCATGAGCAGAAGTTGGTCAACTATGCGATACTTGCTCAGCTGGCAGAATTGGTTCCCCTCGTGCCCCGAAAATTGTTGAAACTGATTGAAGTATTGTTGAAGGTATGCTCACAGTTTCTAATCTAAACTTCTGATGCGTCTTGTTAGATCCATCACACAGCAATGCTTCAGCACCTAACAGTAGTTCTAAAATGTAAATGTACACGGTTTTCTGTTGCAACCGTATGGCCTCGACCATGTTCATTTTGCAAGGAATTTATCGGGTGAGATCCTTAACCAATCCTGCTTGTTTGAGTGGGCGTCATGCCATTTAAGGTCCCCATGTACGCACCTTGCTAGTCCGAGATTTCAAATCTCTGAAATAAGCCACGACCGGGACATGAACCGGGGATCCTCACAAACAGAGGCACCTTGACCTATGCGTTAACCAATGTAGCTAACCAGGAGAGCTAAATGGTGTTGTATAACAAAGTTCAGATATGTACAAATGTTCCAACGCGATCTAATATAATGACTTATAGTTCCATCTTTTCTAATGTTCCCTAAACTAATCTAACAACTGCACTGAGCCGCTGTTGTACAGCACAAGACTGATCGATCGATTGATTGATTGACTGATTGATTCATCGATTGATCAAGTGAAACTATAGTAAAGACTTGTGATTCAGTGGAAGTCTCGTCAAAATCCAATTGATCAAGTTAACCAGAAGTCAGGCTATGATTGGTTAATAGACAAACAATGCTAATTGAACTCAGGTTTTTGATTTACTGGTTATTATGTTTAGCTTTTTCAGTTTATCGGCTTTGTAGCTGTCTCACTGATGTAAACAAGTATGTTTTAAGGTATTTTGAAAATGTATGCAAGGGATTTCCATGAGATGCATTTTAAAACTGTGCAAACATTGATGGGGTTCTATATCAGGATTTTCAGATGTGCACACAAGGGCCTTCTTGTCTGTTCTGAGAAACAGTCTCCAGATTTTGTTCAGCTTTCAAAAATATAATGTAATACAGACTTGTAACATGGTATATTTTGACCTGATTGCGACTTGGTTTTGCTGCATCATCGGTTGTGATTTAGACAAGACAGTGGCGTTATAGAGGTTACTAATTAATACAAATATTAATAATAATATATGATATGGCTTTGTTCAAAGGAGGTTATGGTTTATAATAATAATAATACTGGGTTATTATGTGGTCTGCTTTTTTGCATTTAGAATGTTGAGCCTTCCGTTTGCAAAGAAGCCATGTGTTGTTTGGTGTCGGTATTTGTAAACCAGAAAATTTGCCAGCTTCCTGACAAGTAAGTTGCTTTTGTCATTCGTATTCTGCTTAACTGGAATCGTCATTTAATTTGCTATTTTCTCGTGTTTGCTCGAGAACTCGAAGCTGTTTATATGAGCTAACATGTAAAAATATGTGCACTTAACACCTGTACTGAATTAAATCTGTGCACTAGCTTCCTGTTTGGTAAAGGATTTGTTTCAGATTGGGGCTTATAGTTTGTAAAACAATGAATTCTGCCCAACTACGTTACTTAAGATCGGTCCTCGCTTCTCAGCCTCATTATTTAACCTTTTCAGTTGCTGTACCTAAATTTTGGAACTTCTTCCCTGGGTCTGTTTGTTCTGCTGAATCGTCTCTGTCATTTTGTTCTCAACTTAAATTTACGTTTTTGAAATTACTTATCCACCATAGGCTGCCTCTCTGTTTTATGGACTGACCTTCTGGATATTGACCTGATTGCGGCTTGGCTTTGGCACGCCATCGGTTGATTCCTTGTGCGTTAGACACCAGCACATTTGAAGTTACTAATTATTATGGAAAATCCTGTAGACCAACAGATTTTTACTTTAACGAGGTTTTTCTTCTCTTCAGAACATCCACTTTGCTTCAATCAGCATTGGAAGATCTTCCAAACGATGAGCTGGGTGCTGCACTCCACAAGAAGTTGACTCACTTGATTGCACCCCCTGATGAAGAGGAGATGATGTCGGTGGACGACGTTGACCCTACATCTCGTCTTCTAGAGGACCTCGGCCACAAGAAGTCCAGCAGACGTGTGGCTGCTGTCAGACATTTGAGTGGTCTGATTGACGAAGGAAGTCAGGTATGCTTTGAGAGTTTGGATTAAGCTTAAAGTTAAAGTCGAGTTTTCAATGTTTCTGAACTAATACTTTGACTGAAGTTCGAATTGAGACTTTATCACAGTGAATGCATAATAAAAGTTTTTGGTGTAAATGCAGTTTTGTGTGTAAATGCAGTTTTGGTGTAAATGTAGTTCTGTTGTAAATACAGTTTCAGGTATAAATGCAGTTTTGATGTAGATGCAGTTTTTGTGGAGATGCAGTTTTGGTATGAATGCGTTTTTGGGTGTAAGTGCAGTTTGAGTGTAAATGCAGTTTTGGTGTAAATCCAGGGTTTTTGGTGAAAATGCAGTTTTGGTGTAAATGCAGTTTTTTTTGTGGAAAAGCAATTTTGGTGTAAATGCAGGGTTGGTGTAAATGCAGTTTTTTTGTAAAGACGGTTTTGGGTGTAAATGCAGTGTTGGCATAAATGCAGTTTTGGTGTAAATGCAGTTTTGTGGAAAAGCAGTTTTGGTATAAATGCAAGGTTGGTGTAAATGCAAGGTTGGTGTAAATGCAGTTTTTTTGTAAGTACAGTTTTTGGTGTAAATGCAGTTTTGGTGTGAATTTTGGCCTTCTGAGGTAGTAGTAAAATTGATCAAACATTTGTTGATCTGTTTACTAAATTTGGAATTGAACGTTAATGTTCAGGTTTTAATCCGCTGTTTTTCTTGTAGGAGTTTTCTGTTGAGTGTATTGGTGATGCTCTCTTGAATCGGCTGCAGGATGATAACCACAAGGTTGTTCGTGCCGTATTAGAACTTGGCAAGGTAACCACTTTAATTCTTTTAACTAATCGAGTGCTCGTTTTGAGCTCATTGTGATTCGTGATTCACTTGCATCCTGCCTTTACATTAAATGGCCTTTACTTTACAATGCAGGTCATTGAGAATTGTCCTTGGCAAGTCGATATATCAGTTGCAAGGCTAGGATTTTAAACTTTTTACATTGTCAGTTCAGGCAGATTTTACTTGAACTGTTTGAATCAAAAGTCAAGAGTTTTCCTGTGAAAAGTGGATTGGATGAAATTTCGTGTAATTTGAAATTTCTTTGAAAACTTGAATTTTCTGTAATTCAAAATTTCTGTTTTGAAATTTCCACTTATGAATAAAAAGCCAAGTTGTTGTGCCCATATTTTATGCATTTTATAAAAATATTTTGTGAATAAAATTACCAAAAATGATTAGAATGAAGGAGAGAAATGGATAAAGTGGAACTTGAAGTGATTAAAGTACGTGCTGTGACCTTAAATTTCAGAAATTGGTGGATCAAACCGATGCAGCGAAGCTGATGATGTCGCTGGTTGATCTGGTGGAGAGAAAGTACAACCACCGCAAATGGTGAGCTAATCCATTCTAAATATCAACATAATCTATTCTAATGACTTCTATAGCACTGTTATCATAATGCTCATGGCATCAGTATGATGGTCACTTCTAGTGAAATCATAATCGAAGTCGTAATCTGTTGGAGAAGCCGGTTTGAATCACGATAGGGCAAAGAAACCAGAATTGTAATCGTAATTCCGAGATTTCTACAGTGCCCAACGAAAGCCATGTCGCAGGGACCAGCTTATTCACAGGCGCTCAGTCAAAACAAAATCGATAGGCAAAAGGGTTCGGTTCCAGGTCAAGATCCAGAAGTTGCGCTATGGTGGGTAAGCAAGTTGAAACAATTGAGTCTTAAGTTTAGACTTGGTCTAAACGTAATGATGTTACTAATCATTGTTAACTGTGAAGCATAGTTCTGGGGTTGAGGGATTTTTCAGCTGGAGCACATACAGCAATCCAGACTTGCTTCTGCGGTTTGACTATGAATCGTCAATTTGACCTGATGAACCCTGTATTGAGAAGTGAGTAATTAGGAATTATTAATTAGGTAAGAGGCTTATGAGCTTTGAATGAATGCTTTGTTTCAGCTAAAATAAAGTTTGGTATTTTTTGTGAATTTTTGCAGGAGAGCGGAAGTCGAGCTCGCCGTGAAGCTGATCTGTTCCGAGGATGTTTTCCATGGAGCTCCTGGCCTCAGCGTCACTTTGTTGGGCTGGTTGCTTGTGTCAGACGAAGATGTACGAAGTCGAAATGCTGAAAACATCCTCAAATCGATCTTTGCCAAGAAAGATCAAGTTCTCGGTCTCCTCTCAGTTGCAGGTAAGATTTTTTTTTATGTTATCACCTGTATGTTGTTTAGATCGTTTGGATAGCCATGTGACCAGCGCTTTTGAGAGATGCTTGAAGGGCGCTATATAAATGCTTGTCACATTACATTACATGCAGTTTACGTTACATGCAGTTTAGATTTTTAGGTGCAAATTAGGGCAGAGTTGAAATATTAATGAGTCGGTCAGAGGCACGGTTGAATGTTAGAATGATTGAAAATTGAGCTGAAGTAACATGTTATGTGCATCAGACCACTTGATATAATAATAGCACTTTCAAGTACTCCTCTGAAGTGCACCGCACATGGCTGTTTGACTGAGTGCATCTTTTGATGCATTTTGAGATCATTTAATGAAGCAGCACGGTGGTCTATCAGTAACATGTTTCGTCATGTTATCATGTGTTTGCGAGTTCAACTCTGTGTAACGATCCTGGGCAAGTTGTTTGCACACACCGTGCGTCTGTCACCAAGCAGTATAATGTCGTACCGGCCTAAGCTGGAAAGTAAAAGGCAAGACTTGCAATGGGCACTGGCCCTGTGTCCAGGACCTTGGGATTCGTCCACTGCTGAATTAAGGGCCTAAGAAAAGGAAATGAGCGCCTCCCCTACGTCTCACTTGTGGGATATGAGATACTTTACATAGGCTGGGAAGTAAGTGGCAAGTCTTGCGATGTACTGGCCTCGTGTCCAAGATCTTGGGATTCGTCCATTGCCGGCTCAAGGGCCTAAGAAAAGGAAATGAGCACCTCCCCTACGTCTCACTTGTGGGCTATGAGATACTTTGCTTACTTGAGATTTTTTGAAAATTTTTATGCTCAACAGAATCAAAAGCAACAGTATTTGTGCACAGTGGAAGACATACGTTTTCAACCACGTGAAATTACGTTGAAATTTGTTTGCAGATCTCTGTAAAGCTCTGGATGGAGTTTTGGTGGAGAGATTGGAAGATGCTGAGCGTAATACTCGTCTGAAGCATTACAACTGGTTGCTGGTTTCCAACCTTGCCGACTTAATGGCTACGCTAAACGAAGCTGACTTCCAGGAAATGGTTTGTCTTTTACTCCATCCTTCTAAGTTTGGTTACGATAATTTATTATTGGTGTGATGTGGGTTTTCAGAATTAAAACGTCTACAGGTGGCGATGACTACAAGCGGATGGTTACCTGTACATTACAATGATTACTAGATGATTAGTAATTAGGAGCTTCTATAGCGTGGTGTAATAACCCACAAGGCATTGACTGATGGTACAAGAAAACCAAGCTGCAATCAGGTCAGAAGTCAGAAAAGGTCAAGTGTAAGTTAGAGGATGCTGATTTACTGTGATAGTAATGATGTTGATGGTAATGATGATGTAGTTGTTGATGATGATGACGATAATTTTCTTGATGACAATTATGGATATTACGATGTTGGTTATGGCATTTAATGTGTGTGTTATCTCACTTATGACATTGTGTAAGTTATCTGAGTAATAATAAACAGTTATGATGATGAGCTAATTATAATGATGGCAACTAAATTAGCATAATAAATAAATAAAATAAACAAATAATTAAGAAATGTGGTGCAAAATTTTGTTGTTAATTTCCGTATTATTTTAAAATTAATTTTTTTATCGTTGGCTATTTTCAGCTGACTGAGTTGCTGCAGCTGAAGCATTCAACAAGTGGTCGTGGTCATTTCTTGCTTGTTTCTTCTCTGTCGGTCGCCCTGAATGTCGTGACTGGTGACCCGGAAGAAGTGAAAGTTAAAAGGTTAACGATTGCCACGTACCTTCTCAAACTACTCGAGTTAATCCAAAATCAGGTAACTAGAATCTGTTTTAGTTTTCTTTATCAGTTTTATGCTTGATTATTTTTGCAACATTTGATTGATTCTGACATAATTTTTTCTAAATAAGTAGATTTCTGTGATTAGCAGATTCATCGAATCGTTCCTCTACGTATTGTTTTGTTAAGTTATTGACGTGGTGATTTTCAAATTTTTTACACCCTAAAGGTTGTTTTTATTTTGATGCATGATCTGTATCCAATATTTTCATAATTCAGTTTCTCTTCAACATGCGGATTTGCTATTTCTAGCTTTTAGTTTATTATGTTCGTAACTGTTTTATGTTTTGTTACCAGCCGTCATCAGATAATGACGAAGATGTTGACTGCTTGGAGAAAGGGCTCGAGGTTGAGCTGGTTCCCTGGCTTACGTGCCTTCGGAAGACGAACAGGGTTCCAGCAGGGCTTGTCCAATGGAGTGTTCTTCAGCTGATTGGTGCACTCAGCTCATACACAGTTCCAAGTAACAAAGCCTATTACTTATAGCTTTTAGTGTATCATGTTTTGTAATGTATTGTGTTATGCCTTGTAATTATGCGACAGTAGGCCATGAAATGTAACATTTCTTAATATCGCAAAAAATTTGCTTGGTCCTGTTCGATTCAACAAACTCTTTCATTGATGCAAAAAACATGGAAATTTCGAATTAGCTTTCAAAGTTTCTCAAAACAACGTCATGCTAAATATGTTCACCAAGTGATATAAGACCTATTTGTACCGACTTGCTTTTGTTGACTGACCAATTTGACCTATTCTCACCTATGATTCCTCACTCAGGTGTGTTAGTAAATGCATTACTTACTAACTTAGTTTTACTTTTGTAGGTGATATGGTGATTGTTGATCGCAGTCAACCACTCATCGCAGTCCTTGGAAAACTCTTGGAAATAGTTTCTTGTTCTTCTGGGAAAGTTTGGGCCCAGCTGAGAATGAGACTCGAACAGGTCTCTATTCGATTTGGTTATATAATATTGCACTCCAGTTCTAGTTGTAAGTCCAGTTTCCTGCAAGCTACCAAGCTTGCCTCCAATCGTGTGCTGTAATTCGTTTTGGGGGGAACAGTTTGGGTGACAAAATGGTGGTCCTTTTCATTTACTGGTGTCAAAGATATTATGTTGACAAATTGGATGAATTTGTTTAATTTAGGTTTTGCTACTAATAATTATATAAGGCAAGAAATGCTAAAAGAATTATCTTAAAATTAATTAAAATGATAACTGGCATCACATTAAAGAAGTAGCTGTTGACTGGTGTTAAAGGTGTTACATCTGAAAGGTGTTACCTTAATTCAGTTACCTTAATTCAGTTACCTTAATTCAGTTACCTTAATTCAGTTACCTTAATTCAGTTACCTTAATTCAGTTACCTTAATTCAGTTACCTTAATTCAGTTACCTTAATTCAGTTACCTTAATTCAGTTACCTTAATTCAGTTACCTTAATTCAGTTACCTTAATTCAGTTACCTTAATTCAGTTACCTTAATTCAGTTACCTTAATCCAGTTACCTTAATTCAGTTACCATAATTCAGTTACCTTAATTCAGTTACCTTAATTCAGTTACCTTAATTCAGTTACCTTAATCCAGTTACCTTAATCCAGTTACCTTAATTCAGTTACCTTAATTCAGTTACCTTAATCCAGTTACCTTAATTCAGTTACCATAATTCAGTTACCTTAATTCAGTTACCTTAATTCAGTTACCTTAATTCAGTTACCTTAATTCAGTTACCTTAATCCAGTTACCTTAATTCAGTTACCTTAATTCAGTTACCATAATTCAGTTACCTTAATTCAGTTACCTTAATCCAGTTACCTTAATTCAGTTACCTTAATTCAGTTACCTTAATTCAGTTACCTTAATCCAGTTACCTTAATTCAGTTACCTTAATTCAGTTACCTTAATTCAGTTACCTTAATTCAGTTACCTTAATTCAGTTACCTTAATTCAGTTACCTTAATTCAGTTACCTTAATTCAGTTACCTTAATTCAGTGCTGGGCATTTGGGTCGTGGCCAGAACCAGGTTGAAAGCACCCTTATTTGTGATGTGTCTTTAGCTTATAGTTTGAAATTTATTTCAGAAGAATTTTTGCAGTTAAAAAGTTTTAAATTTCATGTGTCAAAACAAAAAAATAATTCTTTTTCAGGGGCTTGAAAGAACATCTCTGTTCAGGATCCTGGCTATGATCTTATCCGAGCTGTTCGATCGTGAGGGTCGTGATCCAAAATGGGTTCCATGTGGTGTCTACCTCGTCTCGTTTGAGATGATCCAATCGATCTGCAGTGAGGACATGACGATCGAGAACTTTATGTCCCTCTCAGGTTAGGAGGTTAATTTTTGATTAGATTAATTAGGTAAATCGTTGGAGTACAGTAATTAGACCTGGCAGATTCAGAATATTGCTTTTCATTTGTAAACGATGTTTTTGGTCTTTTGGATCAATAATCAACAGATGATTGAACCAATTCACAACTGAACAACAGTAATAATAATAATAATTCTGAGGGATCATGCATACCTCAAATAAAAAGTAAGAAAGTAAGAAAATAATACAGAAAAATTTAGGGTAAAATAAATGTTGCGCGGTCGAGGCCAAAAAGAGCGCTGTTTGTGAGTTCAAAAATCATTGAAAGGCATATGATATTTTAAAAAGATATATCTCAAGTCGTGACTATACTTTAAAAGTCATAGCTTATTTGATTGAATATCCTAGTTTTCATGAATTTGTGGACACGCTAGCTGATTGTTTAGAGGGCTTGGCTTGTAACACTTGTAACGCAGAGAGTACGGGTTCAATCCTCGCCTGAGACGGTTACTGTGTAGAGACCTTGAGCAAGTCCTTTACTCACAATTGCTCAGTGCCATTGACTGATGCCTTGTCATTAGGTAGTAGCGCTTAATAAATGCAGAAATAATAATAACAATAAGCGACTTTCTGTCTGTATCCAGCACTATAATGCCATAGATTTCTGTGGCATGTTTTCTAATGTGGCTGAAGATGAAGCCTGATTTTCCAAACACCCCTTAACAGCTCGTAGAGTAATTTTCTAGTTCCTGAAAATTTAACTTTACCTGAAAACATTGACCTCAGGTAAAAAAATTCTAATTATCATTATTATTTTTTGAACAGCTATTGACCCCTGTGAGATTTTTCCTTTCTATTCCAGTTCTTCCAGGACTCATTGTGTCTCTGGACAGTTCCCATCAAGACGTCCGAATTGGAGCTATTCGCTGTCTACAGAAAATCCATAAGATATGTCGGTTGTCGGAGGGGCTGCAACATGGAGACAGTCTTAAGAAACTGCTCAAAAAGAAGCAGATTGTGATGGTCGATAACGAATATGCATCAGAGGTAATTTGCTTGAATGGGTCATTTTTTTAGTTTTAAAGTCGAATATGAGTTTTGATGGCTTGAAATGAGCCAACTACAGAGGTGAGTGTTTGAAGACTGAAGTTGGTAGTTTGGCTTCATCTTTTGCTTTCAGTTTTTTAC